>CM031243.1:486185574-486357084 GCA_018340775.1 Taxus wallichiana var. yunnanensis
GTAAGATGAAAGAAACAGAAGGAGTCGCTTGAACTCTTCTTTAATTAAGAGGGCAATGCGTGGATGCATTTCTCTCACTACGCTTAACTAGTTTGGAGTCTCGGTTTTAGAGTGATGTTATGGACAAAGAATGTCATGATTGATTCCCCGGCATATTGCGTAGGACCAAGTGAAAGCTTGATCATTGCGGGCCCGTGAGAAAGGTGAAAGTGCAAGGCGGCAATTGTTCTCGATCAAGGCCGAGAGATGTCGACCAGACAATGTGAGGATCATCCTCCGTCGCGGTGGATTTTGATTTCTATAGTCGACTCATTCAACATGGTTTGGGTTTTAGATGGTAAGGCATGTTGAATATAAGAGTCATCCGCACCAAGGCAGTGAGGATGGAGTCATCATCCCGGCACTCCACAACATTAATCAAGGCAGGTCTTCTTCGATCATGTCCGGATGTAAAAGGGGAAGAGAAGATGGGTCCTCACCATCATGTTGATAAGTGAGAGGGCCTAGGAAGATAGCATTCACGAAAAAAAAAAAAAAGTTAGGAGGGATAGATTTCGGGTCTATCGACCAGGTGAAGATGGTAAAATGGGCGATGATTTTTCGGAATGGGTGGATCTGTGTCGCCTTCCCCGGATACAATTGACACGAGGTTTCTTCAATGTAGGTGGTTCAAAACCTAAGACCACTACGATCTTTGTGTTTCATGTGTAGCCATGGGAATAACCATATGTCATCCTTGCTCATAAAGACCGAAACCAAAACCTTTCCAAGACAACAGCCAGAAGGTGAGGGTGAAACGACGGTTGGTTAGATATTGAAAATTTGATTGGAAGGGAACCACACCAAGGGAGGTTCGGGGGTGACAGAGGATGCGCCAACACCCCCATACGTTAGGTGGGTGCGGCAATTAGGTGGTCCGTGGGATCACCTCCCCACACGACGGCCAGAGGTAGGATGCACTGTGAATCGTCCATACTCTTGTGGGGTATGGAAGGTGCTAACATTGTATAGGAAGGCGATACTCCTCAATGTAAGGCGTTGAAAGACACCTACCAAGGGATCCAAGGTTGGGATGTTTTCCGCAGTAAGGAATAAGTATTTGCGTCGGTGGTTTCATTGGTCGAAGGCAAAGTGCGGCTAGGAGGATGGTTTTGGGTTAGATCAATGGGTGTCTTGAACTGTACAAGCACATCATTAGGGTGGTATAACATATTGCAGGTTTTCAAGGGGGAAGGCCACTGTGTGATGGTGTATGACTTCCTCATACTCGAATTTTATGCATCTATGTAAGGTAGAGGGAACACATCCCATAGCCTGCATCCAAGGGCACCTAACAACATGTTGTATTCGAATTCTCCTCAAGGAAATAGAAGAGTTCGGGTAAGGCACGTGGCCCTACATGAATGTTAAGGATCACGGTGCCTAGGGTAGAAGTAATAGCATAATGAATGAACGTAACATGGTGGGGTTGGCACACATGAAAATAGGAGGGATATTCATCCGTTGGAAGGATTTGGAAGAGAAAATGTTTAGGTTAGTGCCCCCGATCATAACACGCGTACCTAGATGTCCCTGATGTAAGCCGAGATGAAAAGAGCGGGTCAGATCCTCACACCAAAGAAGACAATTTCTTCTTCGGAAAACTAACAATAGCCGGTTGTTGTAGACAGGATAGAGGTGGGTGTGGAGGTAGGTTGTTTGGTGAGAGAAGCGTTACATGGTGGTGTTAAGAAGGAGGCAATGGGTAAGGTTTCATTAGGTAGACCTCTATCCCTTGGAGGATCTCAATGAGAGCTTGTCGATGAGATTTAGATGTTTGAATGAGATCATGGCAAAGTGTCATTTTACAGGAGATGGTGAAGTTGTTTGATCATGGTACGATGGGAAACTCCATCGAGATGGATAGGTAGGTCCACGAATAACCACCTTAGAGGTGGTGCGATCTGGATGAAGCGGAAGGAGAAAGAGAGGCCATAGGTGTGCCTCTCTCTTTAGGTTTTCCATTGTTTTTCCGACCTTTAGTAGTAATGCTAATCATGTTGATCTCGTGAATATGCGACGAGGAAGATGGCAGGATAAGTCATTGTTCTTTAGAGGCGGGAGTTGCAATGATGATATATTTCGCTATAGGCGGATGGGTGGTATAGAGAAGGCATCAAATCTAAGGGCTTCTCTCCATAAGTTGTCTTTCTTAGACTTTCTATCCGAGATAGGTGACTGCAAAGGATGGATTTCAAAGCTTTGCATCCTTCTCACATTGTGCCCTGCCTGCAGTGTGTGGTAAGCACATATTTTAGATTCGCCAAACCTCACTGTGTCTGGGGTTTAGATGGATCATAGTGGTCCGAGTGGGGGTAGGTAAATGGTCACATCCCCTACTAACATATCCAGGATCTTGGCATAAGATCCTTTGAGAGGGTCAAATTCAGATGAAGATGAGGCTATTGGTGAAATAATTGATTATTTTGGTAATGGTGGGCACGAGTGGTTCATGGGTGGTGGTTTAGGAAAAGGATTTTGATGATTGGTCAACTCCAGGCATGGCTTCTTCGCCCAAGTCATGTTTAATGCAAGTTAGATGATGAGGCCACATATGACGTGGTGGCAGGAAACAACCACGGGAAAGAGGAGCGGTGGCAAACAAGTCCTTCGAAGATCAAGTTTTCTTAGGGTTGGTAGGTAGGCAGATACTTGGGGTGACGGTGTTGAGATGCCTATAGATTTTTTATGGGTGCAGAAGGTGCTGGTCGTGTTAAAGAGGACGTGGGAGGCATGGTGTATTGAGGCAAGGTGGAGGGGTGAGGCCCCAATATAGAAGGTAGGTGTGACGACGAGGGTTGAAGCCATACTGTTCAGACCGGTGTGATTGAGGACGAGGGTTTTAGGTGTGGCGGAGGCATAGATGGACTCAAGGAGATCGGGTCCGTCTCCCAGGTGGATCTGATGGCTTTATTTTTGGATAAGTCTAACCGTTTAGGTGGGTGTGTCGTGATGGGTATTGCAAAGTCCCAAGCGTAGGGGAAGGCTTTGGTTAGGTCAATAGAGGTTGATGAGGTATTCTGGTGGAGATGAGGGGGGGTGAAGGTGAGAACATAGGCATTTTGAGCTTTTTAAAAACTTCGGGTATATGGTAGAGGTGTTAGGATTAGTCATCCGCATTTGAGTAGAGCATGGTGTACTCAAACATTCCCATAAGAGTCGTGGTATCTTCGGGGATGACAATCTACACGTATGGACAGAATTTTGGTATGGAAGAGAAGTGGGTTGTGATTCCGGTCCACCGTGGCATGATACAGGGGCGAACGAGGCGCCGTATCAATGGGTGTTAAGAGGTCAACCAGTCGTTAGAAAGATTTAGGTGATGGAGAACCTGATAGGAGGAGGGCATGTTCTAAAGGATCCATCTTGGTTAAGGAGTTCGGGTGAAGTAGGTTCAAAGGGTTTCTTCTAAGGATGACATAAAAAGTGACGATCCTTCTTCAGAGCAAGAGTGGTGGAAGGAGATGTTTGGGAAATAGATAAGTCTGATAACATCCGCCTGCACACCTTCAGCAGGATGTGGTGTAAGAAGGCTCTTCTATAAGAGGAGAACTCTGGGTGGTTGATTCCTTTATGGTAAAGGAATGGCATGGGCTGTCCTTTGTTCTGATGAAGGAGAAGGAGGTGAGGACTCCTACGTTAATGAAGAGGCTCGATCAGAATTTCTTCGATGGAAGCCTTGGTTGGTAGTTGAAACCGCATGGATCTCATGCACACTTTTCTCCTGCTAAGGTTTGTTGGTTTATGTTACTATTAGATGAATGGTTTGGAAATGGTTTGTTGAATATTTTTAAATTTTTATTAGCAGAGGCATTAGGGATTATCGAGGGTTATATCCCCGCATCAACCATTTCTCGCACTATGTTTTTAAACATCTTGCACTTTTCGTGGTACGTGTCCCTTCACGTGATGGAAGTTACAGTGTCATTTTCTTTATACCAAGAGGGTATAAGATGGGTAGAATCAAACCGGAGGAGGTTTAACAGAGGCAAGGTGATAGCTCCCGCTTAAGTAATTTTTCCAAGATCACATCATAAGTTTCTCCCAAGGGAGTGTATTTGATGGGCTCGGCTTTATACTTATAGGTGGATTTTGGTTGGGTATAAGACGGGGTGCTTGAGATTTGACCGCCATCGCATGTACAACTCCTTTTGATTTTGAAGCGGCCGATGCGTGAGATTTGGTGGTGCTGGGTTTGTTGGTGGAGTCTAGGTCTGTAAATTTGAGTTTTGTTGTGCAACTTCAATTTCTCCTCCTCTAAGGCTCGAATCTCTAGTTTCCGAGCCATGACAAGCCTCATCAAAGGTGCGAAAAGTTTGGATTTGGAGGGTGGGAGAAATTTGTTTAGCACAGTCTGTAAAGAGTTTGATGAGCTCACCTGAGGTAAGGCATAAGTAAGTTGGTCGATGAGGCCTCGCCATCATCCGACGAAATCGGGCGATAGACTCGTCTTCAAATTTTCGATGGAATAGAGGTTGGTAATGGATACTTTCTGGAAATATTGATGGAGAAGTGATCTAAGAAAGATTGGGCTAATCTGTCAAGGAGAAGATTGAGTGCTAGGCTAAAGCAATATACCACTCTAAGGCAGTGTCCCGATAAGGAGATGGGGAAGGTACTGAGTAAGTAAGGCATCGTCATGAGCAATCGATAAATCGCAGCAGTGCATGTCTAAATGATCGCAAGTGTTGTTGAGGGTCCTCTTACTATTAAAGCGAGTAAATTTAAGTAATTCCCATTGAGGAGGATATGTATGAAGGGGATAGAAGGGTGAATAGGCTCCTAAAACTTGCTTTGATGTCAGTGGTGTTAAAGGTTTCTTAAAATGTAAGCCTTAAGATTTTGTATCTTGTCCATCATCCTGTTTAATTAAATCATTAGTTGGGCTAGACGATGGTGTTGTCATTGTAAACGGAGGAGGATCGGGCCAAGAGCCGCTACTTAGAAAATGGTGGGTTTAAATGTTCATAAGGTATCGATGATGAATGTGTTGGGGTGACCGAATAAGGGTGTCCTATATAAGATGTTGAGGCCACCTGGATGAGGTCATGCGGAAATGAAAAGGTGGGCGGAGCCTCGAGAGGGAAAGCTCGTGGTGAATAGGTGGTAGAGAACAAATTATGAAAGAGGCAACCCGTGAGAGAGATGAGGTAGGGGTAGTGGATGGTAGTGATATGTGGGGCCCCAAATTAACCAGAGGAAAGCCAATCAGCAAAAAAGATGAACCACCGAAGCCACCGAGTCGGGAGATGGGGCTAAGGATGAAGATGGTGAGACGGAGTTATTAGGTGGAGAAGGGGATAAGTGAGCGGCTATACTAATAGCCATACCAAAGAGGAGTTGACGCTTCGAGTGTACTGGTCAGGGTGGTATGAGACAAATAATACCTCAGACAAAGGCTAGGATTAAGATCCAAAAATTGGCAAAGTCCTTATCTCCTACAAGGATCTTGGGAAAATCACCGGGTGTCCTGCAGTAGGATCCCCATAGGATGTGAAGGGGTGACTTAGGAAAAGACACGGAACAAGCATGGGAAACCATGGTCGTGGGCTTCATTACGAGTGATAACAACCATGGACAAGAGGATACAAATGAGAAAATTAGTCAATAAGGAACAGAAAACACAACAAAATTTTGGAATTGGTAGGTTATCGTTTTTTTAGAATCAGAAAATACGTGAATCGATATCGGTCCAAGAAGTGGCGGCGATCGATGTTAGCCGCATCGGTCGGGTAACCGATATCGGTAGAATAGGACGGTGCCGATCATCGTGAAGGTAAAGAGAGAATGTAAGAGGTCGCTGGTTTGGGGATAACAAGGCTTAGTATACCCACCAAATCACCGAAAGTGATAACTCGAGACAGTGGTATAACAGAGAAACAGAACGAAAAAAAATAGAAAACAAGCAAGATGCACAAGCAAATTAAGAGACTAACCCTAGGATTAGTTTTAATCACTTTTGGGCTTATGCCTTAGACACAAGATGATATCAATCCTAAAAAAGACCTAAGGGAGATGTCAAGTTTGTTTTGGCTTGTAAGGCTACTCTCAATCTGGGAGGAATACCATGAAAGGGGGATGTTTGAGATGTTGTGTAGATTATGATGTGATTTGGTATGTGTTGTGCAAAGTGCTGAGAATAAGATTAATTTTCATCAATACCGTGGATATCACCCCACGTGTAATAACGACTGTTACTTAATCTACGCTCACTAGAATTAAAAACACCAAGTGAGAATGTGATGCACATGTTTTAAACCCAAATCGAAATGATATTCAATACATCAAAGAAAGAGAAGAGGTCAAGAAGATGACTTTCACTAATGTAAAGATGCGAAAGAAAGACAAGTTCTTTTACCAAAATGAAAAAATGTTTTGTGAATATTTAGAAGAAAGAAACAACAAGTGTGCTCCCTATATGAAAACAAAGCAAGAAAGAAAGAAACTCGAATAGGGTCCCACTGGTATGCCAAAATGTTTCGCATGCACTTCATTCCAAAATAGAGTTACTTCTATCTTTTCATTCTCTTGAGAAACAGATAAGGGTTAGGGCTGGGAGGAATACCTGCATTGAGTGTTGGGAAGGTGTGCGCAGATCAGAGAGAGATCAAACCGATTGTGAAGAAATCCTTTGTCCTGGGAAGGACTACCCGAAAATAAGAATGCAAGACCACCATATTTTAGTTAGACAATAAGTGTGGGAACCGCCTGGGCCTAGGAAATACTAAACTTCCTTTCAAGGTGGCTAGTTCCTTTTAATATAAATTATTGCGTAAAATGGCAATAAAGAAGCTATCAGGAAATCATGATTTAGGTACCTGTTACATTAAAAGTAATAGAGACTAAACTACCAATCATAAAATGTCATTCGTTTGTTTGGTCATCGGTTATTGATACATTTAGATCAAGCTACGGGATAGACTGTGATGGATCCGTGGTTGTTAGGAGATAAGCAGGTGAAAGGTTGGTTTTGGTATAAGTACAGCTGACCGATGCCATCACTTGATAACCGATCACAAGTTATATCAAGCACGGAGAGGATAACCGATATCGTATGGTTAGTGATTAAAAGGATCGTCGTAAATGTTGATTGTAGGGTGGTTACGGGTTTTAAGGTTGGTAGAGGTTGGGGGATTAGTAAGGCAATGGAGAAGACTCAGAGAGTGAGAAAGCTATCTTCCGGGCAATATAGGGATGGATGAATGAAGGCAGGGTGCACGATGTGCAAAGTGTTAGATCTAGGGGTGAGCTTATAATTACTATGAATCAAAAGTTCATGAAGTGGAGTTTAGGGAGCATACAAGATACTACTTACTACTTTCCCACGAGGATACAGTCCGAGGAATGTGGTGACGAAGGCCAAGCCTGTGGGGTGATCCGGCAATCAAAGTGAGCCGATAAAGCTATCCTCCGACTCTCCTAATGCTGGATGAGTGTGACAAAGTGATCTCGTTGATCGCCATGCGCCTTGAACTCAATTCTCTTCTCTCGCAACCTCCTCTCTCTCTCTCACTTGTCTCTTTTTTGCAAATGAATTCAGATCCTTGCATTTTGGTTGGGGTAGGTCATTTACGGAGGCAGGAACCGATGGGTAATGCAGATAACCAACGGCAATGAGCAGTAGGACCGACGTTGAGTGAAGTCAAAGTTGGCTATTTTTACTAAAAATAGCCAACTTTCCCTCCTTTTTCCCCGGGGTGAGTGGTGGGCTTGGTCAAGTCATTATTAGGCTCGTTTTGATGCGGGTGAGGGGTGATGAGTCATGAGTGTGGGTCCGGGACCAAGTCATATGTCTTAATTAGGTTAGTTTAGGTTAGGGTTAGGTCATGCAGTGAGGTGGCGGGTGAGGTGAGGGCGGTGGTTGAGATGTGGATGTATTAATTATAAGGTAATTAATAAATAATTAAGTGTGTAAGGTTTAGGTGGTGAGGTAGGGTTAAGTCATGGGATGAGATACGGGCATGTACAGGTGTCGTCAGAAGACCCAAATTTGGTGTCTATAAAGACATATGTGGATCTCGCATGAGCCTGGAAGCAGACTCAGACAAGCAATTGAGAGTGTTGATATTGGGGTAAGCCCATTCTTAGAGGTGCAAATTGAAGCCATGGAAAATAAGTTAGAGAATCTCTCGCTAACTTAGTACATGAGACACACAAAGGGTGTATGGTGCATTGATTGTGAGGTTGAGGTAAATACTAAGGATATTTGTCCACGAAGTTAGTGTGCGTGTTGTTAATAGACTATGAGATTTTTCATAAGGACCATGATGTCTAGAATTATCCTCTATCAGAAGCGTGCTATTCGTAAGAACGTGTCCATATATTGTAAGATATATCATGTCCATACCCACCACACCACCGATCAGACCTGATCGATCATAAAAGGTGAATCCATTGAGATATGAGTGCACCAAACTAGTGTGGTAAGCAGATCCAAGTAGTAGGAAGGACAATATAATGAGGTTAAAAATGGGGATACCAAGGCTTCCGAGGAGGATATCGAGGTGAGGTCACGATGGTGGTAGAGGTAGGTTTTCTAGAGGAATTTTTACACTTGTGGATCTCTTGATCATTACTGTTGTTATTTCCTTAGAATACAACTTTTTCATGGTGTGGGAAGCACCATAAGTTGGAAGAATGCCCGGATTTATATGAGCATATGAGTAAGAACAAGAAGAAGGAAAAGGGTATGGGGATGATTAAGGTACAATGCATGAATGTTGATCGCTGGATGCCTAAGGGGATGCTCGATACATCGAGTTACATACTATATTAATTACCACAAGCCGCGAGGCCAAACTCATGTAAATATATTAATTTTAAGCCACTTATCATGAGGGAAGATGTGATACATGCCAAGTATCCAACTATGATGCACTAGAAGAAAGTTTATCAAGAAACCATTGGAGTTATTTGAGATTTACTGGGTGAAATAGAATGTTTAAAAGAGCATACACGCGTGAGATAACATGCAATAATGTTGAGCTCCATGCAAAAGGAAGTGGATGACCTGAAATAAGTGTGTAAGATGTTGCCTCTAGGAGAATACATTCCTTTTCTTCTGGGAATGACTACATGAAAAGGTATGCATGCCGAGATGAGCATGAAAGGTAGATATTGCATGAAAATATACCACCTCACAATTATGAATTTGATAAATAAATCATGCTTGATGTAGTTATCGATGGGAGGTTAGTGAGCAATATTTTGATAGATACGTGACATTAAAGTCAATGTGTTAACTCTAGATGTATGGAATTAGATGGGGAGACCTACATCGCAACCATCTTAAAATGTGTTGTATATGGAAAAAATACCGTGTCTATACCGATTTGGGTATCAAGGATGCATCCATTACTATTCGAAACCAAGTTTATTGGAGACTCGAGGTATCGGAGCGTATGTTAGAAATAATCTAACAATTAATTCACCATATGTGGATTAATGTGTAATTGTAATAAAGTAATTATTTAATTACTTTAGTTAGCTTAGTTGTTAGTGTGTTGTTATCATCCCTTAGATTGTGGAGGATGTTCTTTAGTTAGAATATTGTTCTCAGATGATTTCCTGTAGAAGCTTTTTTAGGGCAATATGCCACACGCATATTTGCTTGTTTCAGTAGATTTTTTCCATGTATTGTGGAAGAGATAGAAGTTGTCCAATATCTATAAATATTGCAGCTCTCTCTTTTGATTGTAATGCTTCATTTTATATTAATAAAAATCACAGCAAGCTCCGCCTTGTTTTTGCAATTTAATCTGGTTTGCAGATTTCATTTGGTACCAGAGTAGGTGAGTTAAAGCTGTAGATAATTGTTGAGGAAGTGTTAGAAGATTTGAGGAAGGAGGACTAGAAGCCTGAGCCAGGAGGAGCCATAGATGCCCCCAGCCTCTTCATAGCCCCTGCCCCTACTCCACACACCGAGAGTAGTAGAAGCAACAAGAGTAAAATAAAATAAAATTGGAAGGGCAATCACAGGCCAGAACACCTGGATGCACCTCCCAACTCCATTATTGTTTTCAAGGTGACATTATTTCAATTGGGTTTTAATATTTGTTTTTCATACATTGTTGAAGCAAATATTACAAATTGTAATTCATTTGAAAATTGTTTACTTCATTGATACAATACAATTGTTATACAAAATTCAAAAAGTTTTTTTTGTCTCTAAATTAGAGACCCCCGCATTAGAATCTTCTAATTCTAGCGGGCCCCCAAATCTGGAGGCACCACTATTATCAAGTCCTGTGTTTAGATCCAAAATAGGGCAGATTCAAGACATTCCACCAGGCATCGAGCAGAGTCTGTGAGAAAATACGGAGCCATCATTCAGACCGTAGAAGGATTCAACCCTGTCCATAGCATATTGGAGCAGTCGAGGGAGGAGTAGTTGTCTCGAATAGTCCAGCAGAGCACTCCGACCACCGTCCCAATGTAAAATATTGTCGTTCAAAGTTACAGACCTGAACAGAGCCACACACAAACCACGCACACGTTGGTTGGAGCAGTAGCGGAGCAGTCATTGGAGAAGCAAGAAATCAAACCGTCCAACTATGAACTCAACGCCATAGGGAGAGCACCAAAACTAGGAAAAATCTACGTTTTAAAGCTCAACTGAGATTGGCGGTGGTGGATTCTCCAAAGCATCGGCAAAAATAAGGTAAAAGGATAAGAAAACATGCCAAGTAAGCCCTAAATCATTTTTTTGAAAGTATATGTTTTTTCGAGCTCTACGCTTTGGTCCAATCAAAGAGGCCAAAGTGTCCACAAATTTAAAAAATTGCGAAAATATTAATTTTTCGTAAACAAAAAGGGGGGTGCAATTTTTTTTTCTATTTACAAGATGTTTGTAAAAACGGCCGATAGTGCCGAAAAATCATTGTAAAAGGCCAAAAAGGAGCCCACACTCAATAAAAATCAATTTTGGGGGTGTGTACTGATTTGAGGGGGGATTTGTTTCGTGTTTGATTCTCTCTCTCTCTTTTCTTTCGTGCACAAATGGCTAACAATGTGCCCAAATTCTTTTTTCCCGATTCACAACTCCTACGAGGAGATAATTATGTTACATGGAAAATGAAAATTAAAACTCAACTTGAATTTGAGGACATAATTGGTGTAGTTGATGGCTCGATAACGAGACTAGAAAATGATATTTCTCAACAACGTGTGTTTGATCGTGCTAATCAAAAGGCAAAACTTATAATTCTGTTTGGTGTAACTGATGATGTACAACCTCATATTCATCAAGCGACAACTGCAAAAGAAGCATGGGATAAACTAACAACTATATATGAAGCTAAGAACAAAAATGTTATTTTGCAATTACAAACACAAATCCATTGTCTCAAAATGAAGTATAATGAGTCTATTAAAGGTTTTCTAAAGCATGTTGCTATATTGAGATCATCTCTCCAAGCTTTAAAGAAGAGGTCACTGATGAATCTCTTGTCCCTATTGTATTGAGAGCTTTACTATCCTCATACAAAATATTTGTCACAACTCTCAACATTATGGGTCCAACTACAAGTTTTGAAGAGTTAGTGAACATGTTACAACAGGAAGAGTCCATGAACAAACCTGTAGAAGATGAGGAACACACCCTCTCTTCTTTCCATAAGGGAAAGAAATAGATTCATACAACAATTGGTAAGCAACACAAGCAACATTATCAACTGAATAATCAAGGGAACACTCAGCAAAAGCAGTAGTGTCAGATTTGTGGTAGAAAAGGACATGACTTAAAAGATTGTTGGTATAACACATTTTAGAAGGGTTCATCTAGTGGCAAGAAGCCAAATTTTCAACAATCTAGTCAGGGTTATCAAAACAAACAACAAGGAAAAAGGAAAAGTAACTGGAAAAAGAAAACACCGCAGCACGACAACATTGCTGAAGAGGAAGATAACTCACTAGATGAGGACTTCCTATTTGCTACACAATCAACTCAAGAAATCAATTCACCACAGGCAATTTGGTATGTTGACTCAGGAGCAACAAGACATATGACTGGGAGAAATGATTGGTTCTTAGAGTTAAAGAATACACCTAACAAAGACTCTGTTTCGTTGGGTGATGATTCATCATACAAAGTACAAGGAATTGGAAACATCTCCTTACCTCTTGGATCAAGAAAGTGCACAATAAGAGATGTTCTATATGTTCCTGGATTGACAAAGAATCTACTTTCAGTAAGTCAGCTTTTGGAGCACAACTTAAAAGTGGATTTTGATTGTACAGATGGAAAGAAGATGTGTTTAATCAAAGATAAGTCTAAAAACTCCAACATTGTTGCACAAGCTTCTGGTGTGGGTCGTATGTTTCAGTTGGATTTTTTCAAACCAAAATCAAGCCCTTGTAGCTAAGGATACATCATCGGCACAATTATGGCATCGAAGATTTGGCCATGTAAGTTTTGGCTATCTTGAAACACTTCGAAAAAATAACATGGTAAGAGGACTACCAAATTTCAAGAAGAATACAGACAAGTGTACAAATTGTTTGGTAGGAAAACAACATAGAGCTTCTTTTCAGAAAAGTAGTACGCATACCGATCCTGTGCGAACCTATGAGACCTAGTCATTCAGGGTTTCAATATTTTATGCTCTTTGTTGATGATTACTCACGAAAAATGTGGGTATACTACATTCACACCAAATACCAAGCCTTTGAAAATTTCAAGAAATTCAAAGTAGCTTGTGAAAATGCAACTGGTAAGAAAATAAAAACACTCCACTCAGATCGAGGGGTGAATACACCAGTAATGAGTTCAAAGCTTTTTGGAAACACATGGAATTCATCGATAAATGGCACCTCCATATACACCACAACAAAATGGTGTAGTTGAGAGAAGAAACAAAACTATAATGGATATGGTAAGGTGTATGATCGATGATTCAGGCTTGAGTAAAACATATTGGGCAGAAGTAGTAAAAACAATAGTTTATCTCATTGAATAGAGTTCCCACTTCCACACTTGATGGAATAACACCACAGGAAGCTTGGTCAGGGGATAAACCATCTATAAAACACCTTAGAGTTTTTGGATGCAAGGCAAGTATGCACATTCCTAAGAAAAAGAGAACTAAACTTGATATGAAATCAGAACAACTTATATTCTTGGGATACAGTGATGAAGCCTTGGGATACATGTCTGGATCCAAAACAAGGAAAATTTTCACAAGTAGAGATGTTGAGTTCTTTGAGAATAAAGAAGCAGATGCTCCTTCCATAAACTCACAAAACAATCCTACTAAGAAAATAGAAGATGTTCTTGATGAAGATAATGATGATGAGGATAATTCAACTCCTCCATCTACAGGAATAGCTAAACGTATGCCTAAGTGGTATACTAATCTAATTCGAGATGTTAAGTTGGATAGTGATCCTAACACATCCACTTTAGGACCAAGAACTCATAGTATGGCTCAAAATGAGGTAAAATTAGCCTTGATGAGTACAGTAATTGAATCAAGTGAGCCCACTACAGTTCAGGATGCCAAACAGTCAAAACCTTGGTCAGATGCTATGAATTCAGAATTCAACTCTTTGATGAAAAATAATACTTGGCAACTTTCAGATCTTCCATCAGGGAAGAAGGCAATAGGTTGTAAATGGATATTTAAAACAAAGTACAAATTAGATGGAAGCATTGATAAATACAAGGCAAGATTGGTAGCTAAGGGTTATGCACAAAAATAAGGCATTGATTATGAAGAAACATTCGCACCAACAACTAAGAT
Organism: Taxus wallichiana var. yunnanensis; assembly: GCA_018340775.1. Classification (NCBI taxonomy): domain Eukaryota; kingdom Viridiplantae; phylum Streptophyta; class Pinopsida; order Cupressales; family Taxaceae; genus Taxus; species Taxus wallichiana. The sequence goes on from CM031243.1 coordinate 486,199,353, forward strand.
CAAAACAATCAGGATGATATTTGCTCTAGCTACACAATTTGGTTGGAAAGTTCATCAAATGGATGTAAAAAGTGCATTTCTCAATGGGGATTTACAGGAAGAAGTCTACATGACTCAACCGAAGCTTTTTTCATATCGGGTAAAGAAGGAAAGGTATGTAGACTCATAAAGTCACTGCATACTCAAACAAAGCTCCTAGGGCATGTTACATAAAGATTGATGAGCATATCATCAAACATGGATTCAAAAGAAGTCCATATGATCCTAATCTCTATCTCAAAAAGCAAGGGGGAGATAGTGATCATAGTAGTATATGTCAATGATCTAGTCATCACTAGAAGTTTAGTGAAGATGATTGAAACAACTAAGGAAGATCTAAATCGATCATTCGACATGATCAGATCTTGGGCTTCTTCATTATCGTCTTGGACTTGAAGTATGGAAAAGGAAAATAACATATTTGTTACTCAACTAAAATATGCCGAGACAATGCTCGAGAAATTGAGAATGATGGATAGTATACCAATGGCTACACCTATGGAGACGAGGCTTCAATTGTCTCGCACAGATCCATGTAACAAGTAAATGTTACTCTTTATTGTGATTGATTGGGAGTCTCATTTACTCAACTTATTCTAGGCCAGATATCAGTTATGCGATCAGTTATCTTTCTTGATTTATGCAAGAACCAAGGGTTTGTCAATGGAAAGTAAAGCAAAGAGGGTACTGAGATACATAAGCGGAACCATGGACTTTGGCCTAGAATACAAGAAGAATGATAATTTCTTCTTGACGGGATATACTGATCTCGCATCATGTAAGGAACGTTGATGATAGGAAGTCCACTTGTGGATTTTTGTTCTTTTTGGGATCTCGACCTATTTCATGAGGGAACAAGAAACAAAATTATGTTTTAAAGTCTTCCACAAAATAAAAATATCGCGTAAACAAGATGAGATGTCCGTGTGAAGTGATTTGGCTCAGATGGATACTTGAAGGATTGGGAATTCCACAAGATCATCCAACAATCCTACATGTAGACAATGAAGGAGTAATAAAACTTGTTCGGAATCTAGTTTTTCATGAACACACCAAACACATTGAGGTGCAGGTACATTTCATTCATGAACATGTTCAGAACAACAACATTCAGCTTCAACATTGCCTGACAGAACATCAACGTGTAGATATCTTCACAAAATCTCTTGCACATCCTAAATTTGAGGCATTCAGAGTATTTCTCTCCTGTTCACTTCAGAGTATGATGAATTAAGGGGGGGAATGTTAGAAATAATCTAACACTTAATTCACCATATGTGGATTAATGTGTAATTGTAATAAAGTAATTATTTAATTACTTTAGTTAGCTTAGTTGTTAGTGTGTTGTTATCATCCCTTAGATTGTGGAGGATGTTCTTTAGTTAGAATATTGTTCTCGAGATGATTTCGTAGAAGAGTTTTAGGGGCAATATGCTATTACCGCATATTTGGTTTTTTTAGGATATTTGTTCCATGTTTTATGGAAGAGATAGAAGCTTTCAATATCTATAAATATTGCAGCTCTCTCTTTTGATTGTAATGCTTCATTTTTATATTAATAAAAATCATAGCAAGCTTGCCTTGTTTTTGCAATTTAATGCGGTTTTGCAGATTTCACCATCAAGCTAATAACTTTCTAGCATTACTTAGTCAAACCTGGTGTTATGTAAACAATGTCGATTTGTGCTTCAGTAAAGGATATATCAGTTTTGAGAACAAAGATGAGCGTGTTATTTTACCTCGATCGATGAAAAGGCTGCACCATATTTTAAGCCTCGAGTGAGGAAGATCTAAACAAAATTTATGCATGCATGATACAGATCATGAGGTAATCAAGCCATCCAAGGAAGGAGGGATATTGTGGGATGATGTGCAGTTAGTCGGTGATACCACAAGTGTTTCTTGTGACGATTGGGCCCATGACATGTATGAAATGGTCAGGTGTGAGATAAATGGTAAGGTGGTTAGTTTTATCCCAAGTAACAAGGTATAATGGTGATGGAAGGCTTGATACCTTCTTGCACACCAAGAAGAATAAGTTACAAAATGAATGAGATAGAAGAAACATTATGTTCTATACCTTTCGTAGGATAACAACATGTTGGTGGGAAACTCATTGAGATAACCTTTTGGAATGTAGAGAAGTTATAATCACTTTTTCCATTAGGTTTACTCGGAGAAATGTACCCATGTACATATGTGAATTTCATGGTAAGTCTTCGACTTCGACACACATCCATAATTGTGAGAGAATATGGGCACACGGCTAGAGGCCTTGCCTCCATCACTTTGGGTACACAATTTACTACTCCACACTACATAGATGTGTGTGCTTGGTATGTACATGTAGAACTAAAAAGGGAGACCAAAAGCGCACTAGATGACTACATGTATTTTCCAGAACTTTGATTTTTTTCTAACAAACGCGTCATATGCATAAGGATTTATAGATAATGAGGTGCATCGGTTTGGGAGATAGTGCGAAGACGAAAGAGATCATCCTGGAACTATTTGGGAAACCTGATCCGAGGCGCATGAGGGTATATTTGAGACATAGGAAGTCTAGTTGGGATGTGTTTGTAAAGAAAAATAAAAGGAAAACTAGTACATGATTGATGATGAAGAAGGGGACAATCTAGATGTTATCCATACGAGAGGGTAGGTGCGAATTCATGGATTCGCCGATGAGAAGGACCGCACATACCACTCTCTCATGAAAAAATAAGGTTAACATTGGCATCGAAGATGAAACGAAGGAAGCAATTATTAGATATTAATCGTTAGAACAAGAAGTGGCCAAGATTATTAAGCTATTACATGATTTTTAGGACTTATTTCCTTTGGACTATCATGAATTTAAAGTTGTGCACTCCTCTTTAGGAGAGATGAAGATTAAATTTAAAGAGGTCACGCACCTGGTTATGAAGAGGCATTATCGGATGAATCCTAACATGTACGTGAAGGTAAAAGAAGAAATTGATAAAGTTCTTAAGTCCGGGATTATTGAGTCTATAGAATAATCCAAATGGGTCATCCCTATGGTTATAAACATTAAAAAGGATGGGGGATAAGGATTTGTGTTGATTATAGGGAACTTAATGTTGTATGTGTTATTAATCCTTTTCCCACCCCATTCATAGAATAAATACTTCAAGGAGTTGTTGGGTGCGAGATATATTGTTTTACTGAGATGGATTTTCGGTTATCACTAGGTGCACATCATGAAAGAGGATTAGGAGAAGACAATTTTCACCACGGAATGGGGAGTTTTTCATATACAATTATGCCCTTTGGATTGAAAAATGTTCCGGTCATATTTCGCGCATTGTCAGTGCAAGCCTTTCAGGATTTTATCCATAATTTCTTGTAGGTATACTTGGATGACTGGATGGTGTATGGCCTAGTCAAGGATCAATGTGATAATATAAGTTTTATTTTTGAGAGGTGCAGAATATGAGAATCTCTTTAAAAATTAAGAAGTGTATCTATGCTACACCCTTTGGTACCTTGCTTGGACACATCATTTATAAGGAAGGTTTGTTGGTAGAACCTACCAAGATAGTTTTGATCTTTGGTTTAGAAGAGCCTACAAAAAGAGTGAATTACATGGATTCTTGGGAATACGTGTTATTAAAGGAATTTCATCAAGGGATATGTGATGATTGCTTTACATCATCGAGGAATTGTTGAAGGTGAAAGGAAAGTTTCATTGGTGTGACATGTAATAATAAGAATTTGAGACTTTGAAGGAAAGATTAACTACTACACCTATTCTATGTTTTCCTTCATGGGACAAACCATTTTATTTACACATTTATGCCTCTAAAAAAACCATAGGTGTAGTATTGGTGCAATCGAGAAGAGTGCATTATGGATCATCCTATATACTTTGCAAGAAGGAATTTGACACCCGTAGAGCATAATTACACCACCACCGAGCGCGAGCCATTATCTATGATATATGCGCTGCATAAGTTCATCTTGTACTTGTTGGAAACCCCATTTATCTTCTATACAAATCATATGATGTCGAATTAATTAATCAACAAGCCTATTCTACAAGGGCACATCTATATGTGGATACTTATTTTTAGGAGTTATGCTTCATGATTATTGTCAAACCAGAAAGAGAAATTTAGGGCCCAAAAATCTATCAATAATTAGTTCTAGCAAGGATGCACAAAGCATTGAATATATAATTCGAATGTATAATTATTTAAATCGAACTACGCACCAACATATTTGGAAATTATTGTTGTATTTTTTATGTACTAGGAAGGTGCTGAAGGCATGAAGACATTGGAGAAAAAGTAGCTTTCCATTTTGCGTTGCACCTAATTAGTTGATTAGAGGTGACTTATATAATATGGGTAGAGAGGATATCTTGTGCCATTGTGTAATTGAATATGAGCGTGAAGTTATTATGGAGGAGGCTCATGGCGATATAGCGGGAGGAAATTATGCGGGTGATGCGATTGCACTCAAGATCCTTATGGCTGGAATTTTGTGGGAGACTTTGTACAAGGATGTTAATATTTTTTTGAAAGTTTTTTATCATTATCAACTCATTGGAAATCCCTGGAAATATGGATGAAATTCCATTTAGACCAATTGGGAGCACCAAACCATTTGAGAAGTGGGCTATTGACTTTGTAGGACCTATTATGCCCCTGTATATAGGACTGGAGCGCGCTATATTATTACTTCGCATAGACCTTACAAGGTTGGCATAGGTCATGCTTACAAAGGATTATACTACAACTAAATCAGCAAGGTTCCTATAGGAGAATATATTAAGTAGGTATGGATATATATTGAGCTTGACTAGTTATAGAGGTAATAATTTCTTAAATGAGACAATTAGAATTTTGTTAGCAAATTTTATGGTAGCACACCATAAAACTACTCCTTATCACCCTCAAGCTAATGGTACTACAGAAGCTTTCAAAAATATTTTAGGACAAACATTGAAAAAAATTTGTGATGTTGGAAGAAAATATTGGGATGATAAAGTGTCAATTGTACTTTGGGCATACAAGACCACTTATAAAATATTGAATAAGGCCACACCTTTTCAATTGGTGTTTGGCATGGAAATAGTACTACCAATTGAATTCATGTTACCATCCCTGTGTGTTACGCATGCGGGAGGAATAGATGATGAACAAGATGTTGAGGAGCACAATTACAAGCTAATGCAACTAGATGAGAGGCAATCTATTACACATTGGAGTAAAAATATTGAGAAGGTGGGGACAGAAGGCATGAAATGATAGGCACATTAAGAAAAATACATTTATAGTTGGTAAGATAATCCTTTATGACTCCAAGTTTACATGTCACCCGGGAAATTGAAGGTGCATTGGTTGGGAAATTTTGTAATAACCAAGATACTTGAATCAGGTGCATGTTAATTGTAGGCATTGGATGGCACCATGTTGCTGGTTACTTAATTGGGAGTAGGTTGAAGCCCTACTATAAGTAAAGCTTCTTGGTTTTTGTAATAAGGCATTATTTCCACTTAGATTAGGTTTTCTTTCCTTATGTTTCTTTCCATTTATCGATTTTTCTTTGTTATTTTGTTTCTTGTTTTGTTATAATAAGCACACTTGCACACAAGAAGTTGATTACTATCTATTAAGTTTATGCACAAAGTACCACTTATACTTTAGTGTGGGGTGAACCAGTGCAAGTGCGTTAAAAATAAATCCATTGATGTTGAGATTTATATCTGATTGGTGCATTTAGGAAAATTTACATAGGTGCATATGTGAAGGGGTGAAGTAAGAATACTCTCGAAAAATGGGTGAAAGATAAGGGTGCTACGGGTGTTAAGGATGATGACACTCACAAGGAAATTACTCTTAGAATGAAGACCACACATGAAAAGGGTTCACAAAGTGTATCGTGAGGTAGGAGGCGACATAATGAGCTACTTGGTATTGATCAAGATAAATATGAACATTTACGCCTATTTTGAATGTTATAGAATAAGTAAATGAATAATAATAAAATACAAAAAGTACACCCAAGTAGTTAAGAATTAATAATTGAAGTAAAATCTAGATTATGTCAAAGTGATGACCAGTGAACAGAATGACATGAGTGTCACACATAGACCCGAAATGTGTAGATTTGGAGAAGGAGACTGGAATGGGGCTCTAGAGATGGATAGGGGTACCTGCGGGAACCTTGGTCCTGATTACAGGTGCTTGAGTGCAAAAAAATATCGGAAACCCACTTAGAGGTGTCGTAATTTGTTCACCTTTGGTCACTTCGAGGTCGCACCAAGATCACTGAGATCGTTGTAAACCTGCAATGAAGAATGAACCTACAAAACCCTCAAATAGACATCAAATCCCAAAAAATAAAGATGCAAGAATGAGGGGTTGAACTATCCTCAGTTGTCACAATGGTGAACTTACAATCGAGCGGTGCACTATGTCACAAATTCAAGCCCAATGTAGTTATGTGTCGCAAGTTTATACAAGTGTAAGCTATGTGGAAAATGTGTCACAAAACAAAGTGGTTAGGAAACAAGTGTTAGTGCAAGCAAACATACACGTAAAATACAAGTGTAAGATATGTTGACAATGTGTGAGCTAAGATGCAAGTAAACACACGAGAAGAAAATGTAGATGGAGATGTAAAAAGTGGGTTCGCAAACATGGGACATCACTCACGATATCGTAAGACAATCAAGGTCGTAGTTTTCGTAAGAAGACAAGTGTGCACACAAGACAAAGGGAAATGCCCGCAAAAAGAGCATGCAAATAACAAGAAATGAAAGATAATGTAACAAACAATCATGAAAGAAAGTATCCATGCATAAAAATGTTGCAAATGAAACACTTGTTAACATATTAGAAAGATAAAAGGTATGTCAATGCGTTTATAAGCCAATAAAGTAATGTGTTATGAAACAAAATGAAATAATATCACTTGTATTATATTAAATTGGATGCCCCTAGGAGCCTCTATGGGAATAATAATAGGTACTACACCAAGCATCCATGTTGCGTGTAATATAATTGTAGAATCCGAGATCACAACTAGAGAGGCAAGTGAATGTGCATGTGTGTATGATAAAGATAATGACATATAAGATATTTATCTAGCATGTGTAATAATATGAACATGTAACAAGTAAATGTAAGCAAAAGTAAATATAACCAATATATGTAGTATGTTATGGATGAGGAGGAATGGTATGCGAGTGAATGATAGAAGCAATGTGCCCCGAGAAGATGTGTATGTATGCAATGAGGTTCATTTATTTATGCCCCTCTACGTGATCAAGAATGAACTGTAGAAATGAGAGTGCATCATTGTGAAATGTCTTGAAGTGTGTGCACAAGAAATATGGTGATTGTAGGATTTCATGTAAAGTGTAAGATTGAATGCGGAAGGGGAGATTAATGAGGTGGTAAAATGAATGATGATTTATCCTAAAGTGTGTATCACTAGATGTGTGAAGAATATGTCGAGAACACATGATGATTTAGCATAAAGCGTATATCAAGAGATATATGGATGGAATGGTAGAAAGCGTGATGATGTAGAACAAGGTGTATATCGCGACATAGATGAGTAGGATGCTAGATGGCATGATGATTATAGAAAGAGTGATGATGTAGCATAAGGCGCATATAAGTCCCTCTACTTTTAATGGTTCAACTGCCATATTATGCATGTAAAAAAGGTGGATTCAATGGTGGTTTTCAACGAGAGATCCATAGGGGCACTCCAGCGACCCTATGGAAAATCCTGCAATTTATTGCTAGGAAAGAAATTTTTTTGAGAGTGGGGAAAGGAGTGGGAATGAAGGAAAGAAGATGATGGAGGTAGGATATCAGATGCTTGCATACATTGATCAGAAAGTTCACCACATGCATTTAATTGGAAGAAGAACAAATTTGCAACACCCTAGCTACAAGATCGAATAAAACACATTGGTCACAAAGTACCAATTCATTTCTCCATCAAAGGGACTTAAAATTCCTTCTTTTCTTATTGCAGCCAAAGTAGAAACTTGTACAATGAATGGAAACAAAAGAAAATTGCAGAAAGAAGGAAGAATAGAAGAAGATTGACTATCGTTTTTGTCCTCTATTCAAAATGCATTTACAATCTCCAAATTCAATTGCCAACCCGTTCAATGACTTTCAGAGCCCATGAAATAGCTCACACGAGGTGGTTACAACTTCCTCGGCATCCAAGAAATTGTTTACAATCAAATTTAATCATTTGGGCCGTTTCAAATTCTTGATTTGCGAGAAAACGACCATGGCGGGCAATGCCAGAAATTCATAATTATAACCATTACAAACTTCATGGGTTTGAATATGGACCATTAGATCTACCTTTTGTGCCTTTAAATTTGAGCCATCCATGTGGTAGGAAGGTGATTGGAGTGGCCGTGGGGAATGCCTTTTTGTTTTATAACTTTTTGAAGATTTGGCAATTTTTCACTTTTTTCTCCATGGCCCCTGGTTTGACTTTTCAACATGGACATGTGGCACCATTTGATTGGAAATGGGGGGTCATGGCTCGATTTAGAACATTTTGAACCTTTGTTTGAAAAAATTTCAAAATCACAAAATCCTCCGCCGGCCTGCACTCCCATGTTGACTTGTCAACATTGGAAGGACACGTGGCACAATTTGATTGGCTGCGGAGGTCACATTAATCTTTTTACTTTTAACCCCGAAGGCTAAAAACTTGAAATCCCACCGAAGGTCCATCACCCACTTTGATTGGTCAATAGGGACACGTGGCATCATTTCATTGGTGGAACCATGGGTAGATTCATCTTCTTTAACTTTTAAGACCAAAAGACTTAAATTTTTAAAGTCTTCCGCCCGGCCCACACCTCCGCTTTGACTTTTCAACTCAAAAATGGACACGTGTCAGCATCCGATTGGTTACGGGGATCGAACCTTATTATTTTCTCCACTCCACTTGGGCTCGTGGATCCACCATCGCCAATTACACTTTTTTTCCAAAAAAGGGAAAAATGGCAAAGAAATCTCCTCAGCCCCGCTGGTCCGCCTTGGGAAAAAAATGCAACTTAGGTCCCGAGCCATATCTTACAAAATACAATGAGTTAGAATGACTTCTTTACCTTTTTGGAAAGGGGAAGAAATTTCCCATCTGATGAAGTAGGTTCCAAACATCTTTGAGCCCTTGGAAAGAACCAAAATTCAAAATACTCAGATTTGACCATTTTCAAAGGGGACTAACTCAAAAATTTAGGGTTAGACTTGGAAAATGAAGGAAAATTTTGAGGGGACAACAAAGTTGGCTCTAGCTTGGGGACATGACATGGATTGAGCAGGGAGAAAACATGGCATGAGGATCCAAAATCCCAAGTTTTAAAACATATAACGTTGACCAGTGCCTTATCCATTGGGCCTTGTAGAGTCATGTACAACTTCTGAGGAAAGAAAGAAGGAAGAAGAGGACACACAAACCAAAAACACAAAACAGAAAGGGAAAACCAAAACACACAACATAAAAGGGGAAAAATCAAAGCTATGGTACAAGGTGAGGGAAAACTCACTTTCACTGATGATATAGCTTCAAATATTTCCCACTCTAGGAAATCCTAATGGAGTTCCATCCAAGTATGATAAGAGAAAAACATTCTCACCACAAGTTCCATGAATTTGAAATGGTCCTAACCACAAAGAATCAAATTTTCCATGACTGCCCTTTGGTTCTCTTCTCTTGTCCCAAAGTAGGAAAAGTCTCCAACTCTGAACTCTCTTGCCTTGGTCCTTTTGTCAAAGAGTTTCTTCACTTTCAATTGATGTTCCTTTGATTCTATCCACCACCATGAGATCTGTTTTCTTCCAACTTCTCAAGAAAAAGGATCCTTTTGTCAATGGAGTCTTTGTATTGGCCATCTTCCACTGATTGAAGCAATTTGAGGCTGGCATTTCAATTGTGATGGGGATCTTTGCTTCAACTCCATACAACAGCTGAAAAGGTGATGTACCTATGGCCTTCTTGGGAGTGATCCTATCAGCCCACAATGCATCATACAATCTCTTGTGCCAATTCCTTTGATTCTCATCAACAAGCTTTTGAACAATGGTCACAATATTCTTGTTACTTGACTCAACTTGACCATTTCCTTGTGGATAGTAGTCAGAAGAATGGGCTAGAGAGATTCCAAAACCATAATAGAACTCTGTCAACTCTCTTGAAGAGAAATAAGTGGCATTGTCTACAACAATCTTTTGAGGCACTCCAAAATGGACAATGATGTATTCTTTGATGAAACTGCATACTACTTCAGAGCTAGCTTGTTTGGTTGGAATGGATTCCACCCATTTGGTGAAGTAGTCTATGTGGTAGTGAGCACATAAGTATGCCCAACACTTGAATGAGGATTCAACACACCAATGAAGTCAACCCCCATTGTTGAAATGGTTCTTCAATGATCACAGGCCTGAGTGGAAATGCAGCTAACTGTGGTTTTCCAACAAATTGTTGGCATGCTTTGCATTTGGAAACCCAACTCTGAGTATCAAAAAAAGAGAAGGCCAATAATACCTACCTCTGAGAATCTTGTGGGAAGTGACCATTGCTGAAAAGTGTCCACCACATGCTTGGTCATGATAGGCCTTAAGCAACTTTCCTTGTTGCTCTTTATCAACACATCTAAGGAAACAACCATCCATCCCTTTCTTGTAAAGTGCATGATTCTAGATCACATACTTGGTTGCCTTTAGCTTGAGAGTCCTTATTTTCTTGTAATCTAGATGAGAGGGACATTCTCCATAAGTGAGTAGAAAGGCAATATCTGCATACCACTCATCAGTAGTGGTTACAAAGAGAACTTGTGGGTAGTCTTTGAGTAGGTTGACAAGTGTCATCTTTTTCTCATGCTGAACTTTGAGAGTTTCATCTTCAGCAATCAACTTGCATAAGCCATTCCCTCTTACAGATTAGAGGGCCTAATCTCTAGGTCATACTCTTGAGTCTTTGCAATCCAATTTCCTCTTTTGGCTCCAGGATCTTGTTGTGTTAAAATGGACTTGATTGCACTTCTAGGGACCATCACCATAGTATGAGAATTAAGGATGTAGAATCTGAAGTTCTTCACAACCTTAACCACTGCATATGCATGTTTTCCAATTGACTGTAGTTTAATCTCATGCTTCTTCAAAGGGAAACTCATGAAAGCAATAGGTGCTTCCAAATCTTCATCATTCTTCTAGACAAGGACAACAGAGAGAGTGTGTTCTGAGGCATAGCAAGTACATGATGAATTCCTTGTTGAAATCTAGAGATACAAGAGTTGGAGCTTTGGAAATAGCTCTCTTGATCTCTTCAAATGTAGTTTTCCCTTCATGGCTCCATTTGAAACTTTCTTGAGGCTTCATCATGGAGGTGATGTGCTTTGTCAATTCAAAAAACTTAGGGACAAAGTGGCGAAGAAATTTTACCTTCCCAAAGAATGAGTGCACTCCTTTCTTGTTGGTGGGAAGAGATAGTCTTGAATGGCTCTTACCCTCTCAGGGTCAATATGTGCTCCATGTTTGTTCACAATGTGCCCCAACAACTTGCCTTCTGTGACTCCAAAGATGCATTTCTTAGGATTCAATGATATGCCATGTTTCCTACACCTTGCAAGAACTTGCTCCAAATGACAGATGTGCTCCTCCTTTTTCTTGAAAATATTGTGAGGTCATCAAGGTATATGACAATGCAATGCTTTAGATCTTTGAAATCCAAGTCCATTTCTCTTTGGAATGTGGCTCCTGCATTGATTAGGCCAAAAGGCATTCTGCTATAGGAAAAAGTGCCCCAAGGGTTGTGAATGTTGTTTTGCTACAATCTTCCTCTGCCACTTTGATTTGGTTGTACCCTGAAAACCCATCAAGCAGAGAGAGCATCTCAGATCCAGTGACTTGCTTGCAAAATGTGATCCATGATTGGCAGAGGGTAGTTGTCCTTGAGTGAGGCTTGATTCAAATTTTGGAAGTCAACACATATCCTTATCTCACCATTCTTCTTCCTCACTGGCACAATGTTAGCCACCCATGTTGAGTGGTGAATGGGAAAAATGATTCTGGCATTTAGCATCTTGGTCACTTCTTCCTTGATGATGTCAGCAATCTTTGGGTTATAGGGCCTTTGCTTCTTCCTAAAGGGCTTAGCACCTTGCTTCAAAGGAATGGAATGGTGCATTTCCTTTGGTTGGAAAGATTTGAGTTCTTCATAGGAGTAAGCCAAAACATCAGAGTATTTCTTGAGCAGAGCAACAAACCTTCTCTTCTCTTCAGGTGAGCAACATTTGCCAATGTTGACCATTCTTGGATCTTCTGAAGTACCAATGTTTTCTTTATCAAAATCAGATGGACACCGAGAAGATAGATTTTCTTCTCTCTGAATGAATCTGTCATGTTTGTCAAATAGATCTTCCAAAGAGACTAAGCCTTTGGGAATCTTGTTGCCTTTCAATCTGATCATGCCCTCATCATCAACTTTCAATTCCATCAGTTTCTTCTTCAGTAACATAGCTTCCCTATGAGGATTGACACTTCCTTCAAAGAAGAGATTATTGAAATTGTCTCTTTTCTCTAAGAAGGTCAAAATTTGATTGTCATCATTGAAGACCTACCAATGATTTGCATTATCAGGTACACTAGGTCTGAATACCATCTCAATGGTCACTTTATTTTTTGCCAAAAGAAGGATGAGGTGTCAATAAGGAGGCTGACACTGCAAGAGAATCACCCTTTCATTTTTTTCCTTGGAATGGCTTCAATAGAGAATGCATCAAAGAATTCAATGCAATCCCAAACCCTATTTCTGTAGTGTCTGAGCCTTGGGTTCTTAACTTGATATTGCTGGCAGATTTGCTTCACTATCACCTCTGCATCACCAAGGCATCTCAACTTCTTGATTCCCATGTCTTTCTGCAACACTCATGCCCAAAAAGGAGGGCTTCATATTCTCTTTGTATTGTTTGTGTTATCAAACTGTAGTTTGTAGGAAAAAGGATGCATTTCCTTGGAAGGGGAAAACAAAACAACACCAGCTCCTGAGCCTGCCCTTGAATGACTGCCATCAAATTCCATTGTCCAAATCTGATCTCCTTCTTCCTCCATGAGAAGTGGCAAGTTTTCATCCTTTTGTGATGTGAGAAAGTAGTTTCCTAACTCAGAATCTTGAAGGAGGATGTTGGCTCTTGGATCATCAGACTTCTTCACTGTGAATTTCATCTTTCTTACAGGAAACAACCTCTTCATTTCACCTTTGACTAGGATAGTTGTAGATGACCAATCCATTTTTATCTCTCCACCTAGGTCTCTACAAAAATTCTGCTCAAAAGCATGCCAAAAGATGTTGGGATGTTTGCCACTAAAATAGTTAGGAGCACCTTCTTATCAGGGAAGTCAGCCAGAGCTACTTGTGCATCCTTTATTCTTCCAATCAGTGGCACTTGTTTAGATTCCATTGAATAACATGCTCCATTTACTCTAGTCAAGGTTAGGCCAAGGGCATTTGTTGCAACTTTGAGTGGCATTACATTATCAGAAGCTCCAGAATCAATGATATAATTGTTCAACTCAAAGCCATTTATGAGGAGAGACAAATAGAAAGGCTCAACCCTAGTTGTTTTGGAAGCATTGAGAGCTAACATGTTTTGAGATGGAGGTGTGGATGGTGTTGGGAGAATTCCTTTAGAAATGGAACTTGAGGATATAGGGCTACTACCCGGACTACATTGATGAATCTATCAAATTGGGCAGGGTGTGTTTGTAGGTACTCTATCTCTGAGAGTTGGACTTTGGTTTTACTTGCATGTTCCACAAAGTCAAATGGGGCAATGTTGGGTGAGGAGGAAGTTCCTGAAGTGGAGGAGGATTTACATGGCAAAGGATTTGTAGGAACCTTGGATGTTTTGGATGGTAGATTCTCTCCCAAAGGTGAAGCAGTCAAGTTTAGTAGAAGGTGAAGGTGTAGCCTTTGGCTGAACTTTGGGTATTTTTGCAGAGACTCCAATGGAAGGGGAAGTGTTCTTAACAATTTGAGAACTAGAAGAAGGAACAAAAGACTTACTTGTATATAACATGATCCTTGGCAACAACCAAGTCTGGTTTTCTTTGGTAGAATCCATGGAAGGTGGTAATGGAGAACCTTTACTGATGATTCTCTTTTGTGTGACCTCTGAAGTGGAATCTTCTTTGGTCTTCTTCTCCTTTGCAACCACTGAAGATGGAGTGTTTTCTTGGATTGTGCTCTGGTGAAAACAACACATGAGAAGCTTGGGGCTTCCTCATCATCTTCTTCATCATCATCAACAAACTCAAATAGGCCATTGTGCATATCAACTTCTTCAACTTCTAGGTAGCTTTCATAGTCTTCTTCATTTTCTCCTTCAGGTTCATCAACTTCAGCTTCCTCCTTATCTCTCTGGTATCACAGACAGCATTGACTGGTGGTGCTTCTAGAGAAAGTTGGTGAGGAGGTGGTGCAATCCTTTGCCTATCAGGAAAATTTGGTCTTCTTGGAGCATTTCTCATTGTGATTTGTGACAAGTTGCTTCTTCAAGGAAACCAAGTCATTTGCCATTTTTGGAACATTGGGTCTATTGTGACTGAACTAGAACTTTGACCCTTTTGCTTTCCATTTGGGCCCTTCACCTTTCCAGAAAGGATTAGATCATCATCAGTCTCAATTGCAAAGTCTTGAGCTTCCCTCAATGTTCTTGGTTGGGCTCTTCTGAGGAAGAAACCAACTTCTGATGGCAAGGCACTGATGAAGAACCTCTTCAAGTTGTTTTCAAGGAGGAACTACATCTTCAGGATTCTTCTTGTCAATCTATCAAACCTTGCTACAAAATCTCTCATGGACTCAGAGACTTCTTTCTTCATCTAAACCAATTGAACCAGTAGATCTTGGAAATCTTCTGTGCTTTTGAACCTATGTTCAAATGCACTTCTTATGTCATCCCAACTAGTGATAGATCTTGGGGAAGCATGTAAAACCATTCAACAACTTTCTCTTGGAGTGACTCCACAAAAATTCTAACTGACACATCTTCATCCTCAACCCCCAACACACCACAAGCAGTGATGAATGCTACTACATGTTCTTCAGGGAGTTGAGAACCATCTCCTTTAAATTTGGGAAAATTCTTTCTTGAACCTCTTGGCAGATCATGGAGTGGTTGTGGGAGAGAAAGTGGACCAATGTTTCTTCCCCATGGCACATTTGGTCTACGTGCTTCACGTTCATTATCACCCATTTTATTTTCTGTTTCTAGCTTCTTGAGCAGCTAGGGATGCTTCTCTTTCTTCTACCTCTACTTGGAGTCTTTCAATCTCCTCAAGTTGAGCCCTGATCACTTCTTCTCTTTCAAATTGAACTCTTACCTCTTCTTCTTCTCTCTCAAGCTCTTCAAAAGTAGGATCAATCACTCCTCCTTGTCTCAAGTTGGGTATACCTTCTATCAACCAACTTGAAGGCTTATTGTCTTCTCTGAGGTGCCAAGATTTGTCTTTGCTCCTCCAACTCAAGAGAAAGTTCTTCTTCTTGGTCCAAGATTCTTGAGGCAATAGAGTAATGATTTACACTCTATTCCTATTATGCCAAATAGCCTCCCTTAGGTCTGAAATGATATCTTCTTGAATATGAAAGAACAAGGTAGGTCTCTCAATAGGAGGGTTTGCAAGAATAGCCATGACTTGTATCCATGTGGATCACAAGAAACTTCAAAATTTCAACAAACTCTAATGATATATTATGACCTTGTGGTCATTTCTAGGGTGCAGATGCTGCAAAATCTGCCCCACGGTGGGTGCCAAAACTGTTGGCTTGGAAATTTGTCTTGAGGAAAATTTGTGGTTTTCCTCACCAACACTATGGGAATCTAAGTCCCTCTACTTTGAATGGTGCAGCTTCCATATTATGCATGTAAAACAGTGGATTCAATGGTGGTTTTTCAACCAGAGATCCATAGGGGCACTCCACTGACCCTATGGAAAAGCCTGCAATTTCTTGCTAGGACAAGAAATTGGTCTAAGAGTGGGAAAGGGAGTGGGAATGAAGGCAAGAAGATCAATGATGGAGGTAGGATATCAGATGCCTGCATACATTGATTAGAAATTTCACCACATGCATTTAATTGGAAGAAGAACAAATTTGCAAACCCTAGCTACAAGACCAAATAAAACACATTGGTCACAAAGTACCAATTCATTTCTCCATCAAAGGGACTTAAAATTCCTTATTTTCTTATTACAGCCAAAGAAGAAACTTGTACAATGAATGGAAAAGAAGAAAATTGCAGAGAAGGAAGAATAGAAGAAGATTGACTATTGTTTTTGTCCTCTATTCGCAAAATGCATTTACAGTCTCCAAATTCAATTGCCAACCTATACAATGACTTTCAGAGCCCATGAAATAGCTCACATGAGGTGGTTACAACTTCCTCGAATGGCCAAGAAGTAGTTACAAATATGAATTTAATCATTTGGGCCGTTTTGGTTTTGATTTGTAGAGAAACGACCATGGTGGGGAAAACTAGAAATTCATAATTATAACCATTACAAACTTTTCTAGTTTGAATATGGACCATTAGATTCCCTTTTGTGCCTTTGAATTTGAGCCATCCATGTGGCAGAAGGTGATTGGAGTGGCCGCGGGAATGCCTTTTCGTTTTATAACTTTTTGAAGATTTGGCAATTTGGAACAATTTTCTTCTCGCCGGCCCACTTTGACTTTTCAACATGGACACGTGGCACCATTTGATTGGAAATGGGGTCGTGGCTCGATTTAGAACATTTTGAACCTTTGTTGGAAAAAAGTTCAAAATCACAAAATCCTCCCACCCCGCACTCCCGTGTTGACTTGTCAACACTGGAAGGACACGTGGCACAATTTGATTGGTTGTGGAGGTCACATTAATCTTTTTACTTTTAACCCCGAAGGCTAAAAACTTGAAATCCCATTGAAGGTCCATCACCCACTTTGACTAGTCAACAGGGACACGTGGCATCATTTCATTGGTTGCGGAACCATGGGTAGATTCATCTTCTTTAACTTTTAAGACCAAAAGACTTAAAGTTTTAAAGTCTTCGCCCGCCCACGCCTCGCTTTGATTTTCAACTCAAAAATGGACATGTGTCAGCATCCGATTGGTTGTGGGGCTTGAACCTTATTATTTTCTCCGCTTCATTTGGGCTCGCGGATCCGCCATCACCAATTACATTTTTTTTCAAAAAAGGGAAAAATGGAAAAGAAATCTCCTCACCTCGCCGGTCCGCCTTGGGCAAAAAAATGTAACTTAGGTCCATCGAGCCATATCTTGCAAAATACAACGAGTTAGAATGACTTCTTTACCTTTTTGGAAAGGGGAAGAAATTTCCCATTTGATGAAGTAGGTTCCAAACATCATTGAGCCCTTGGAAAGAACCAAAAATTCAAAATACTCAGATTTGACCATTTTCAAAGGGACTAACTCAAAAAATTAGGGTTAGACTTGGAAGAATGAAAAGATGATATAGATCATGATGATGTAGCACAAAGTGTATATCGGAAGTGAGTGAATAAGGCGATGGATAAGAATGTTGCATAGTGTGATGAAAGGATTTATTGATTGATTGAGTAGAGAGAATGATGCAAGTGTGATGGGAAAGTGATTTTCAATTTAGAATTAGACCCTTAGCATTCAATGTAACAAACCATTACACCAAAATATTGAGGCATTAGTGAATTCACACACAAGGATCATAACATCCCATCATGCTTCGCTAATATCGACCTCAAGTTGGGTATGTGCCCGCACTCCTATACGTGTGAACCCTACTTCACCAATGTTTAGTCAACCCACGAGGCCTCGGCTACACGGTGTAACCAACAAAGTGGGATTCAAACATGGTTGCTCACTTTGATACTAAATGTAACAAACGATTACACTAAAACCTTGAGGCATTAGTGAATTCACACAAGGATCATAATTGTTGAGTATGAACCATGGAACTAGAGTGCGTCATTGGGTAGTGTGCACTATATAAGTTGGGTATAGAATGTGTAGAATGTAGAAAATAAATA
The DNA here is from genome assembly GCA_018340775.1 of Taxus wallichiana var. yunnanensis. NCBI lineage: Eukaryota > Viridiplantae > Streptophyta > Pinopsida > Cupressales > Taxaceae > Taxus > Taxus wallichiana. The sequence continues at coordinate 486,217,467 of CM031243.1, forward strand.
GTATTATGTAGTATGAGGATGTGTCAAAATGATGCAAAGTGTAGGATGTAGTGTTAAATTATGATGTTAGTGAGATATGTGTGGAATGTGTCAAGTACGATGATGTATAATGTGCGGTCTGCAAAGTGCATATGATGTAAAATATATGTAATTAAATGATGTTTAAGATGTGTATAGTGTTTGAAAGAAATGCATATGATGTATACAAGAAGGTATGAGTAGAAGATGTAGGTAGTGCACAAGAATAAGTTGATGATGAATAGGTGTATGATGTATGATGTGTAGAAAGTGTAAAGTGCATAAGGTGTATAGTAAATGTAAGAAGAAAGTGTTGTATGACATGTAATGTGTAGAAGAATGTGTCATAGATGTAAAATATACAATGTGGAATGCATGATATGTAATGAGTAGTGTGTAATATAATGATTAGTGTGTTTTGTGTGAGTTTCACGTGTATAGGATACCCTCAACAGTCAGTGTGAACCAAACCACAAGAGTGAGTCATAGGGTAATGTCAATATGCATGTGTATCGAGATGTATATGCTAGAAGGTAAGTGTGTAAATAAGGTGAGTATAAGATGCATGTCGCGGCTAAGTGATTAACTAAAATTTTGATCACGGGGATAGTTAATCTAATCTAGAAGCGACATGTAAATGAAGTAAATAAATGTAGTAAAGAAGTATATAAAGGAACCAAAAATTATGTAAAAGAAAATGCTAACCCTAATGTGTAAGAGAGATTCATAATGAACTCAATTGATTAGAGGAATTTTCTGGATTGTGTCATGAGTGGAATGGAGAAATAGACATTAAGAAAGACTATGTGGAAGCCCAGAAAAAATGGATCTAGAGTATTTAGTTGGACTAGAGTGCTGGGAGAGGGACTGGGGAACTGTGGGCACTCTTGTGTCTGTAAACTGGGTGCCCTAGTCTATGTAAAATATCTAAAACTAATATTCACTAGTTAAGCGTAGATGGCTCGAGAACCCTCCTTTGTCCATCTGTTAGATTCACTATCCTCGTGCGAGATGTCACTAATAATCTAAGATGAATAAAATACCTGCAAGACCCCAAAACAAACATTAAACCCTAAAAATAAAAATGCATATGAAGGGTTCAACTCGACCTCAACCGCCACAATGGTGGACATACTAACCGATCTTTGCACTACATCTCATATCCAATGTAATTCTATGTGCAAGTGTGTGTGAACATGACCTAGGTTTCTCTTGTGCCAGTCACACTTTGTGAAGTAGTGAGCAATAACTATGTGTAGAAAATATAATATAATGTGTGCATGGAATAGAATAGAATATCTCCCCCATATGAAGTGTAACGTAGATGTCCTAGCCTTGTGCTTTGATAATGGAGTTATGTGGATGCAAGTGATCTCAATGTAATATATGGATACAACTATAGATGTATGATAGTAGTGAATAGATATAAATCAACACCATAGAGATTTAACGTGGTTCACCAAAGCAAATGGTGGGCTACGTCCACCAAGAAACAAGCCAATCTATTATCCAAAGCTTTCACAAGATATACAATGAAGATTGACAAGATATACAATGAAGATTTACAATCTTCCACACCTCTCAGATGTACAATACTTTCTTTCTCAAGCTTTTGCTTCTTCTCCAAGAATTCTCTCTCTCACAATTATTCTCACAATAATCATCAAATTTTGCAAGTTCTTCTTAATTCTTACTTCTAAACCCTAGCTTTTCATGCTTATATAGGCATATACAAACTTAGGGCACTTAGCCATGTAATTACAATCAATAGATCTGCTTTAATACTAAAAATAGATCTAATTCCCGAGAGTTAATTAAAACACTCCACACAAGTAACCGACGTCGTTAGCCCTAACCGATGTTTTTCCTCCTTGCCTTGACCGATCGATGTGGTCATAGGTGACCGATGTCAGTCCCTCCATAACCGATGTGGTTACTGTTTTCCAACAAGTTTCATATTGCATGCTAATCTAAAGTAATTGAGCTCCACAACTCAACAATCTCCCACTTGGAGATTAATTACTGCACCATACTGTACAACATCATTCTTGGATCCTTCCTTAGCTTTGTTTCTTCCTCTTCAAGTCTCAAACTGAAGACCAACATAAGTGGAGTGTAGCTCCAACTTCTCCTTTGCTAATGGCTTTGTTAGCATATCCGTAGGGTTCTCACTCGTATGAATATTTTCCAGATTCAACTTCCCATCCTCCAATACCTGCCGTATGAAGTGATACCTCAACTGAATGTGTTTCATTCTTGAATGAAATGTTGAGTTCTTTTCCAAATGAATTACACTGACTATCATTGAACAATTTACAATCATCTTGCTCCTTTCCCAACTCTTTCATGAACCTACTCATCCATATCATCTCCTTGCTAGCCTCTGTAGCTGCAACATACTCTGCCTCTGTAGTAGACAAAGCCACAACCTTCTGCAATCTTGAAATCCAGCTAACTGTCATCCCACCTACTATGAAAATATATCCAGTAGTGCTCCTCCTACCATCCAGATCTCCAGCCATATCCGAATCAACATAGCCACATAATGAAATATCCAAACCTCCATAGCATAACTACATGCTAGATGTCCCTTTCAAATACCTGAGTATCCATTGGACTACTTTCCAATGCTCTTTACCTGGATTGGCCATATATCTACTCACAACTCCCACTACCTGTGTAATGTTTGGTCTAGTACAAACCATAACATACATGAGACTCCCAACTTGCTGAAGCATATGGCACTCGTGTCATGTATTTGACCTCCTCATGTGATGAAGGACATTGATCTTTGCTCAATTTGAAGTGTCCACCATAGGTGTACTAACAGGTTTTACATTCTGCATCTTGAACCTTTCTAACACCCATGTAGATATAATCCTCCTGAGACAAATACAATTTCTTGTTCTTCCTATCTCTATGTATTTGCATGCCAAGGATTTTTTTGCAGCTCCTAAATCCTTCATAGAAAATGTGTGAGCTAGCTTTCCCTTAAGCTCACCAATGTCCTGCATACTAGATCCTGCAATAAGCATATCATCCACATACAATAACAAAAATAATATAGCTCCCATTTTCAAGCTTTTGAAATAAACACAATGGTAATCGATTCACATCTCAAGTAACCATGCTCATGCATAAAACTATCAAACCTCATGTACCATTTCCTTGAGCTTGCTTGAGCCCATATAGGCTCTTTTTCAACCTGCACACTAATTTCTCCTTACCCTTGACTTCATACCCAAGTGATCTACGCATATAAATCTCTTCATCCAAATCACCATGAAGGAAATCCATCTTCACATCTAGTTTCTCTAAATGCAAATCTCTCTACTACGTAACTAAACTCAATACAATATGAATAGAAGTCATCTTTAACAACAGAGAAAATATTTCACCAAAGTCAATACCTATTTTATGTAAATCCCTTTACTACAAGCCTTTCCTTGTACCTTTTCTGTCCACCCTCTTCTTCCTTGATCTTGTAAACCCACTTGTTCTGCAATGTCCTCTTACTATGGAAACTTAACCAAATCCCAAGTCTGGTTTTGTTTCCAAGGAGTCCATCTCCTCATCCATGCCATGCTCCCACTAGACGTGGGTCTTATCCTTGCATTGCTTCTTCAAAACTTTTGGTTCACCATTATCATTCAATAATAAATAAAATAGAGAAGGTGTAAATATTTCTGGAGGTTTACTTACCCTTTGTGACCTTCTCACAGGAGTTTGGGGTACTGAGGCTCATTCTGGACCTCTGGACATTTGTATCCAAATCTGCATAAGTGACCGATGTCGGTCACCTATAACCGACGTCGGTTCTACTAACGATGCGGTTTTCTTCTCTTTGTAATCGATACGGTTCTACTGACCGATGTCGGTCAGGGGTCAATCGACACCATTACTGTGTAACCCTGTCGGTATTACTTTTAAATCTAAGAGTTCATTTTCATTCACAAACTTCTCAACCGGTTCATCCTTGGGTACCAAAATTTGATCCATGTACATTCTCTTTTCATTCCATTCAATATCATGACTCCTAATAATTTTAAAATTTTCTAAATCCAAAAATGGAATCCAAAATCACCAGATCCATAACCAATGAAAGTGCATCTCTTGGATTTTGCATCCAACTTTTTTTTTTCCTATTTTCCTTATCAATATGCACAAAAGCTTCTAAACCAAAAAATTTAAGAAAAGAAAGATCTACCTCTTTTCCGGTCCAAGCTTCCTCTGGTATTCCTCCATCTAGTGAACTTGAAGGCCCATGGTTAATCAAATAAACCGATGTATCAACTACTTCTACCCAAAACTGCAAGGGCAATCCAGAATGTATCCTCATACTTCTAACATGTTCCATGATTGTCATGTTCATTCTTTCTGCAACACCATTCTCTTGTGGTGTTCTTGGAACCATTCTTTTCTCTACGTATCCATTCACTGAACAATAATCATTGAAATCCTTGCTACAATATTCACCACCATTGTCAGATCTAAGGCACTTTAACTTTGAATTTGATTCATTCTCAACAAGGGCTTTCCATCTTTTAAAAGTTCTCAAAAACATCATATTTATGTTTAATACAATAAACCCATACCTTTCTTGTAGCATCATCAATGAAAGTAACATAATACTGGGATCCTCCATGAGAAGCTACCTGAGTTGGTCCCCACACATATGAGTGTACAAGCTCCAATTTTTTCTCTTCTTAGTTGCCCCAACTTTGAGAAATCTCACTCTCTTTTTCTTTCCAAAGACACAATGCTCACAAAAATCAAGATCTAAATCTTTCAAATCTGATAACTTACCCTTAGCCTTTAAGATCTGCATTCCTTTTTGACTCATATGGCCCAACCGATTATGCCACATGCATGCATCTGAATCTGAAGTAGATAATGTAGAAAAGGAATCAATAACACATGTAGATAAATATAATGTTCCTACCTTCTTACCTCTTGCCACAACAAAAGCACCCTTGGTGACTTTCCAAGAGTCTCCTGTAAATGTAACCATGCAACCACTTCACCTAGTTGCCCTACAGAAATAAGATTCCTCCTGAGGCTTGGCACATGCCTCACATCTTTCAATACCCATGTATTTCCATTCTACAATTTTAGATGAACTTCCCTTTACCCAGTAATACTGCAAGGTTCATCATCACCCAAATAAACATGCCCAAAATTTCCCTAGACATAATTTCTGAAATAACCCTTATTAGGGGTTGCATGGAAAGAAGCTCCTGAATCTAAAACCCATGATTCAATTCTATTATCTAAAGAAAGAATAAGAGCATCTTGCATTACCTCTACATGTAGCAAGATTTTCTTCTTTACCTTTTTCTGGTTGTTGGTTCTCTTTATCCTTTGACCAACAATATTTCTTTGCATGTCCTTTCTTTCCACATTTCCAACAAGTAATTCCCTTACCTCTGGATTTAGATCTGCTATCCCTTGACTTTGATTTCCCATTACTCTTACTCTTGGATCTCTCCTTTTGCCTGCCCCTGCTTTCTACATTCAAAGCATTCCCAGATGATGATTCCTCTTGTACTCTTCCTATGTGAATTTCTTCATTCAAGATTATACTAACCACATCATCAAACTTCAAAATATTATTAGCAGATGTTGTATTACTAACAACCATTACCAAGTTATCCCAACTATCAAGAAAAGAACATAAGAATAAAAGTTCTTTCACTTCATCATCAAATGGTATATCAACCGATTTTAATTGATTTACAATAGATCTGAAATCATTCAAATGACTAGATGTAGATCCACCTTCATGCATCTTAGAACTAAATAGTTTCTTCATCAAATAAAATTTATTTGAAGCACTAGGTTTTTCATATAAATTAGCAAGAGATTTCATTAACCCTACCGTAGAAGTCACTTCTATAATATTGGAAGCCATGGATGCTGTCAAGCTCAATCTTATAGATCCCAAAGCCTTTCTATCAAGAATCTTCCATTCTTCATCAGTCATCTTCGTAGGTCTAGACTTCTCATCCAAATGGTAAATACAAATCTCTTTGATACAGATAATCCTCAATCGCATCTTCCATAATTGATAATTTTGGTTGTCAAACTTCTCTACCTTGTATTTGTTTTCTTCTGCCATTGTTGTAGCTCCCACTCAATCAAAAAACCTCTGTGAGTAAATTTGTCAACACACAAAACCCTCAAACAAAGATCTGATACCATTTGTTGGGGTTAGCACACCGGTTGTATAGATAATATATCAGATCTAAGCATACATGCAAATAAAAGTGGATATTCTACCAGAAGAAATATACAAAACAAGAGATATAAATCAACACCAGATTTAACATGGTTCACCCAGTGTGGGCTACGTCCACCAAGAAACAAGCCAATCTATTATCCAAAGCTTTGACAAGATATACAATTGAAGATTTACAATCTTCCACACCTCTCAGATGTACAATACTTTCTTTCACTCAAGCTTTTTGCTTCTTCTCCAAGAATTCTCTCTCTCACAATTATTCTCACAATAATCATCAACTTTTGCAAGTTCTTCTTAATTCTTACTTCTAAACCCTATCTTTCATGCTTATATAGGCATATACAAACTTAGGGCACTTAGCCATGCAATTACAATCAATAGATCTGCTTTAATACTAAAATAGATCTAATTTGGGCGATCTCACGCCATAGGCCGAAGAAGCGTATGGAGAAATTCCAATGTATCCTCCAAGCTCTAGCTGCTTTCCTTAATGTGTGTGTAGAGATCTCTGTACGTCCTATTTTTGGGTGTTACGATGCCATTGTGCGAAGTAGTGTAGAGAGATACACCCACGGTAACCTCCTGTAGACACCCCAATTTCACATCTATCCTAAATCAATTAATTCCCCTTCCTCATTTCCCACAAAAATACACTTCGAATTAATCAAATATAATTTGATTAATTATCCATTTCAAAAATCTAAAAAATAACCCAATCCTCACCACATGTCATTATTCTCCATGTTTTTCCACTATTGAATTAAAAATTCAAATTCAAATCCTCACCCACCCTTCATGGTCCCCACTCACCTAAAATCCTCCACTTATGAATTAAAAATATAATTCAAATCCTCACCCATTCTTCATGGCCCCCACTCATCTAATCTTGCCCACATTTTCAAACCACTCACCTAATCTTGCCCACATTTTCAAACCACTCACTTAATCTTGCCCACATTTTCAAACCATGATTACTTAAATTAATCTAAGCTAATCACTCCCTCAGGATATAAATACAACCTTACCCCTCCCCTCTAAACACACACAGAGAATAAGCTTGCATGCCATATCTAAGTTCTTGCATTTTTAAGCAAAGAACATCCTTTTGCCTAAATCCTAATGCCAAAATAGCCTCATAATCCCTTTTCCCATCTAGTACAAAGTAAGAGGATCGTTTTTTGCAAGAAGGTCTTGCTCCATCTTGAAGAAAAGCACCTACATATCACAAAATATGGTCTCAATCCAAGTTTCTAGCCCATTCAGAGGTTTGCTACGAAACGCGAAGGAGGAGGTATGATTATTGGTATTTTACTTCTTTGTTAGTAGTGTATTTTCCTAGCCTACATTCATCGAAAAGGGGACACAAATCGAAAAATCCCTCATTTCTAAGGGCTTACTTAAAGCACCCTTTAGAGACCAACCTTATCGAGACACTCCTCAGAACCAGGACAAATCTAAATTCTTTAACCGGAATCGAAATATCGTCAACGATGGCATTACTGATTCCCGCCATGTCTGAAATGTCCAAAACCATCCCACCAACACATTAAAATCTAAACAACCAATCATTATCCCTAGAAAGGAAGTTCCTTCTAGGGATCAACAAAGAGAGTTCACTCCTCTCGGAGAAATTCTATCTAGTGTCTTTTGTCATTTGGCAAATGCTAATATGATTACATATCCCATTGTCAGACCCTTCGAAGAAGGACAACCCAAACCAAATTGGTATAAAGACAATGAATATTGTGATTACCATCGCATAAAAGGGAACTCCACAGATAGATGCATGTAACTCCGCCATTACGTCCAAGACCTGATTGAACGTGGAGACATAGAAGTTGAAAATACTTCTGAGACAAAAACACCTAATGAAAAACTTCACATGTTCACAAATACATTCCCTAATCATGATAACAATTCAAAAGATAAGGGTCAATCGTCAAGTAATTTTGAGTTTGACTCAGTCATCTCGACCATATATTATGACCAAGACTTAGTGGCAAATATAAAGATCAGAACTAAGCGTGTGATCACCACTAGTAGAACGAAAAAAATGTGGGTCCCTACTGATAAAAAAATCTGCCACTTCGTCCCGGCATCACCACATCTATCCATAATCACATCTTCTCATGACATTTTTGTCTTGGAGGATACTTATGACATCCGTCACTCACCACTTTCTATTCTCCCCAACAAACATTCGCTCTACCTTTTAAAAAGTAGATTGAATTCTTCCCCATACCGTCTACTTTCAACATATTCCAAGTTCTTCGGGATCTTGGTTATATAATGATGACTTTGCTCCATGTTATGAGTCCCCTCAATTTACCAAAGCTCACCGAATAATGAAAAACATGCGATGGCATGGTAAAGGACTTGGTCCAAATGAACAAGGCCATTTAGACCCTATAAATTGCACACAACATCACGGTAAACATGGTCTAGGTTTCAAGGTGTTTGATGTTGCTCCCATAATAATTTTGAGTGACAATGATGACACGATTCGATAATGACATTAGGTCTCCATGTAGTCTTTTTGAGGACCTCGCTGAAACACATCTTTCCTTTGAACATTTATCTATTAATGTCATCAATTTTGAGCCTACACATCCGAGTCTCATAGACCATGGCCAACCACATCATGCAGCCATGGACATGTTCCAAAATGATGAAGCCATCAAAGAATTCCTTGGAACTCGTGACCAAATACCTACTTCTGACCATAGAAAAGGATTTGAAATCAATCTAAATGAATCAGCCTATTTTGGCGAAGAGATAAAATATTCAGATCCTTCACCCTCAAAAAATTTGGATCAAAAGCGCAAACAGAGGATTTCCCATAGTCAAAACCTCACCGCCACCCTATCCAATAAACATGTCAAAAAATTCCAACAAACACCCGACACTGATGACCTACATCAACCATTAGCATCGTTCTCCGAAAAGGATACATCTAAAATGCTTGTAGAAGAAACAAAAGACATAAACATTGGCACCACCGAACAACCAAAAATTTTACAACTTGGCATTAGTCTGTCTGACCAAGAATGCATGGAATTCACAACACTCCTTATTGAATGCCAAGATATATTTTCATGGACATATAAGGACATGCTGTGCACTGGACCCATCTCTTTTAGTACACCATCTTGTGGTACATCCGGATCAAAACGTCAAAGCAAAAACTACGTAAAATGCATCCCCAAGTTGCATTACTTGTTAAAGCCGAACTCGAGAAACTCTTGGAAGTGACTTCATCAAACCTATTGATTATTCGGCATGGATATCTAACATTGTTCTCGTCGCCAAGAAAACTCCCGGCATCGAATATGCATGAGACTTCCATGACATTAACAAGGCTTGTCTCAAAGATGAGTTTCCCTTGCCAAATATAGACATGATTGTTGATTCTACGTGAGGCCATGAAATGCTCTCCTTAATGGATGGATTCTCTGGTTACAATAAAATACGTATATCTTGAAGGAGATCAACATAAAATGGTATTTACTACACCATGGGGCACCTTACATTATAAGGTCATGCCGTTCGGCTTGAAAAATCTTTAGTGCCACCTATCAATGAGCAATGATTGTCATCTTCCATGACATGTTACATGATATCATGGAAGATTATGTTGATGATATATTAGCAAAATCTAAGACACGAATAGGGCATCCAAGTGTGTTGAGACACATTTTCGTTAGATTACGTGAGTATAAGGTTCATCTTAACCCAAAGAAATGTGTGTTCGGAGTAACCTCTAGTAAATTATTAGGGTTTATTGTCTCACAAAGAGGCATAGAAGTGGATCCTGCCAAAGTCAAAGCCATTATGGAAATGCCTCCTCAAAACCTAAAACAATTACGCAGTCTTCAAGGAAAGATACAATCTATTCGGCGTTTCATATCACAGTTGGTTGACAAGTGCCATCACTTTAATCAGGTTACTCAAGAAAAATGCACACTTTTATTGGAACCACGATTGCAAGACTCTTTTGCTAAGTTAAAAGAATACCTCTCTAGTCCACTGTTCTTATGTCACCAGTTGTTGATAAACCCATGTTGCTTTATACATCTACCACTGAACATGCCATAAGAGCTTTACTAGCACAACATAACGATCAAGGAAAAGAACAGGCTGTATATTACCTTAGTTGAACACTTATTGAGCACGAAGTACGTTATTCCCAAATCGAAAAAGTATGCTTGGCAGTCACCTTTGCATTCCATAAGTTATGTCATTACTTGCTCAATCACACAACTAAGTTGATTGCCAAAATTGATCCTCTCAAGTATTTGTTATCCAGACCCATTCTCACGGGAAGAATGTCTAGTTGGGTCGTATTACTTAGTGAATTCGATGTCAAATTTTTTCCACAGAAAGAAATTAAAGGACAAGCCCTTGTAGACCAACTTGTTGAGGCACCCTTTCTGGCACAGAACCACTTCAGTTCTCTTTTCCTGATGAAGATATTCTACACATAGACATCGCGCCAGCTTGGACTCTATTTTTTTATGGATCTTGTAATCTCCATGGCTCAGGGGCTGGTATTTTTCTTATCACACCTAGCAAACATGTTATCCCCAAATCATTTCGCTTAGCATTCCCATGTACCAACAATATCATAGAATATGAAGCTCTAATCGCAGGATTAAATCTGGCTATATCTTGGAATCTTACAGAATTAGTTGTATTTGGTGATTCTTTACTTATCATCAAGCAAGTTACCGATGAATACCAGGTCAAGGATGAAAAACTTATCCCATATAAACGCATGGTGGATATTCTTCGAAGCTATTTTCGATTAATTAGCTTTGATCAAATTCCCGAATTCGTAATAAATCTGCCGACGCTATGGCAACCATTGGATCCCTATTAGAAATCGCATCTAGTCAACCCAGGCACATTTTCTTGTAGAACATCTCTTAATGCCTTCCTATGATCTTCCGGAAAACACTATGTTATGTGAGATCGTGGGTCCGAATAACCCTTGGTACCACGATATTTATACCTTCATTCGTGATAAAACATTTCCTGCCGACATGAAACCAATGCATAAATGTGTTTTAGCACAACGTGCTTCTCATTACACCATTTTAGTAGAAACTCTTTATAAACAAGGATATGATGGCACCTTGCTCCGATGTCTTAATCAGGAAGAATCCTTGAGTGTCTTAGCTGAAGTCCATTCTGGTATCTGTGGAGCACACACGAATGGTATCGCCTTAGCCAAGAAAATCCCTGCGAGTTGGATATTATTGGCCTACTTATGGAAAGTGACGATGTCATTTTGTCAAACGTTGTCAAGCATGTCAAAAGCATGGAAATCTTATCCATGCACCTTCCTAGGCATTACAATCGATAACCACACCATGGCCCTTCTCTCAATGGGGACTTGACCTCATTGGTAAAATCAGACCAACATCTTCCGATGGACATAAGTTCATCATTACCGCTACCGATTACTTCACTAAATGGGTAGAGGCTATGCCTCTCACTTATGTTATCGGTAGCCAAATATCAAAATTTATTTTCAATAATCTCATCTGTCGATTTGGTATTCCATCTCGCTTTGGTTGCAGATAATGGAAAATCATTTAAAAACTAGGATGTAAAAGACCTAGCCAAACGTTTTCACATCAAACTTAAATGGTCCACTCCATACTACCCTCAGGGAAACGGTCAAGCGGAAGCAACCAATAAGACCTTAAAATCCATCATGGAAAATATTGTCAACACCCATGGACGTAATTGGCATACTCAAATTTACCCGCTCTTTGGGCTTCTTATGTACATCTTACCACACGCCTACCGGAGCCACCCCATTTCCCTTGTTTATGGTTGTGAAGCCATTTTACCTATTGATATAGAACTCCCATCCTTGAGGATCTCCTTAAAGATATAATTAATGAGGATGAATACCGGCAAATCACGGCCAGGAGCTTGAGATTCTTGATGAAAAATGACCGAATGCTCTCAATCATCTTCAAGTCTATCAAAACTGATCCAACGCAGATTATCATAAAAAGGTAAGACCAGAGAATTTGAAATTGGTGACCTTGTTTTAAAAGAAAATCAAAAGAATACCATGAAGAATGAGAAAAACAAGGAAAATTTGAGCCTAATTGGTTAGGACCCTACGTAATCATGACTAAATTTGGCTCTGGAGCCTATAAATTGGCCATTGCATATGGTCAAGATCTTGATGAACAATGAATGCGGTTCATCTCTGAAATTTTATCCTTAAGATATTCACTATTCCAGGACACAACGTGTACATTGTTCCTTTTGTCTTGCTTATTTCCGAATAATTTAAATTTATTCATTTCCATTGGAATATATTTTATTTATCAAAATCACATCTTCATATTTATCATCATGAGACAAGTGCTAGTATAAATCCTATAAAGTTTGTGAGCGTCATACTTCTTCCATTTTCTGTCGCTTTCCTCTATGGTCATACCTAGAAGCTTACTGATGGTAATATATTCCCTTCAAATACATTCTCTCTTTCATAACAAAGCTCTAAACTTCGTTACCTAGTTCGTTTGGTCGTCCATCTAAGTATTTGTTGTTGAACCCTCGCGTCCTACTAGTCGTGTGAGGTGAGATTGGGGGTAGACGTTTCTTCCCAAATACAAAGCACTATTGTAAAAAAATCCATCAATTCAATAAATTATGAATAATTCATTGTCACATCTTTCATCCTTCATAGTCTTTGGTGTTGAGCCCACACTTTTTACTGGTAGTGTGAGACTAGGAATGGAGGAAGGTGCCCTTACTCGTCTACGTCTTGTCTTCGGTGATAAACCCTTGCCTCTTACAAGTGGCATGGGGCAAAGCGTAGAGGGTCATTCTTATACAAGCATAAAAACATTGCAAAATATTCATAAAATAAAAACAAAATTAAACTAAACAAAAAAATAGACAAAAAGAGAATTCGCTCGCTTTATATTTTACCTTCGGTGATGAGCCCTTGCTTCTCACTAGTAGCATAGGGCAAAGCATAGGATTCATTTCAAAAATACAAAATCTTACAGTTCTTACAAATTATAGAATCCCCAAACACGTAATTTAGATGCCTAAGTGAAGAGAGAACTATCCCTTAACCTCATATCTTACCAATCAATGAGTGAGCCACATAAGCTGTCTAAGTCTAGCACATGACTCATAAAGTGAAAGCCATTTTTTGAAACTCGGTTTGATCGTTATGAAGAATGGAGTCACAATTTCCCAAAGGGATTGTTGTTAGCATTTGTCTCTATATTCATTATTTACCTCTTATGTCCTTCTTGATTCTCGGTGATAAGCCCACACATCTTACTAGTTGTGTGCGGTCAAGAATGGAGTGGAATTCTTTTCATCATATCATCACCACCATATCTTGCCAATGGAAAGAGAATTTGTGTTATTCTGAGCATAAGTTACAACACGGAACACGGTACATATGGATAATATCCATGTTTATCACCTCTCAAAAATAAGTCTGCACTCTGGTCCATAAATTGCCAATCACAATGTAAAAATCTAAAAACATTTGAAAATCGTCAAAAATCCAAAAACAATGTAAAAATCCAAAAATCTAAAAACATTTGAAAATCGTCAAAAATCCAAAAACAATGTAAAAATCTAAAAATCCAAAAACATTTGAAAATCGTCAAAAATCTAAAAACAATGTAAAAATCCAAAAATCTAAAAACATTTGAAAATCGTCAAAAATCCAAAAACAATGTAAAAATCAAAAATCCAAAAACATTTGAAAATCGTCAAAAATCCAAAAACATTGTAAAAATCCAAAAATCTAAAAACATTTGAAAATTGTCAAAAACCCAAAAACATTAGAAACAATAGTCAAAATCCAACAAAAAATTAGAACTCACAAACATTAGAAACACTCGTCAAAATCTAAAAACATTACATAGAATCGTCAAAAATGCGAAAACATTTGAAAATCGTCAAAAATCTAAAAACATTAGAAAATCTGTATATATATATATAATAAACAAAAATAAAAATAAAAATAACCCACAAAATCGGTAAAAAAACAAAAAAAAAAAACAAAAAAATAACTCTAAAATAACAAACACAATTTAACCTTTGAACTATTATCCCCAACGAATGATCCAATCACCTTATGACTACTAAATTCAAACCACTTCTCCTCGCGTGAATCCTCGCTTGGGGAAAATCCGGCTCTCATTGTTTCCTTGTTTGAGGACAATGACCCAATGTTTTACTATGTCCCCGTACCCCTTCTTAGGGAACATCCAATCAATCCTCACCGTGGAACATGTTAGGGACATGTTTATTGGTTCTTGTGTTGCATTATTAGTTGCAAATTATTAATTGCTTTCTTGCATCTTGATATATTACAGGGGGCATCTTGATTTTATGTATCCTAGTGTTCTCTCTAATATTCTTACGTTATCCGATTGCATGTCGCAAATCTTTGGGGCATCATACTTTCTTGATGACCTCTGTCATGCTCTCTTCCATTTGCATATAAATCATGGGGCATCAAACCTTTTTGATGGCCCCCTGTCTATGCTATCACGCATATTACTGATCTAGTCATCCACGATCTTTTATATCACGATGCATCTGTTATGTGCTATATTAAAATTAAGATGCTTTTTGTTACGTGAGTATCTTCTTGCATGATCAACATCTTACTTTGCACCCCATCCATTCACCCATACTAATACATTCCCTAGTTTGGGAATCCTACTTGATCACCGTTGCAGTTTGCAAATCCTACTTGACGATATTTCTCAAGTAGCATTCACTATCCAACAGCTCCTTCTCCCCCACCATGCTCACCATGTATTTGATCCATTCATCCTCGCTCCTCATTTTTACTCCTCGCCACTTATCCCCATATTACCCTTCTCACCATTCATGTCCCCTCTCACCCATTTGTATTCTTTCCTTTCACTCTTTTGCTTCCCGCTTGACAATCTTACTTAATAACCCTTCTATATGGGATCCTCGGTGGAGGTTTACCCTCTCCTAAGATCTTCCTTTGTTGAAGCTTCTCCACCACCTGCCCTCTCATCAAACAACCATCACAACCAAACACATCTTCCCACTCCACCTCTTCTACTTCCCATTCTTGCATCATTACTCTCACCACGCGGGCATCCCATTAAGGATTCCCCTCACACTCTCCACCCTCCACTTTGCATATATTCCTTCATCCATTCATGTTACACTCCTTTGTTTTCTTTTTTTTATTATCACCTCATCTCATATCATATACCACTTAGGCATACCTCACTCACTCTTTTCTCATCCTTCCCCAAATCGCCTTATGCCCTGGTCATCCTACTTACACGCTCTCGTAGTATGGAAAATTCACTTGAGGGTTCCCCTTTAGTCCATTTTTCATACCCTATTCCCACCAACTCTAACATCATCCTTCTTCTTCCTCAGCTTGGCGATCTTACTTAACCATTCCAGCTGCATGGCAATCTTACTTAAGACTTCCACTTAAGGTTGATCTGCCCTATGGCCTTCTCCCATCCCATCATATTTCCCCCATCTTATTTCTCCCACCTCTCATCACGATCATCTTCTTCACCCTACCATTCCACCCCTATCCCCAATATCATCTTGTCTTTCTCTTTACATATCATCCCTGTCGGTTGGGTGATCATACGAAACCTCTCCAGCAACATGACGATCTTACTTAAGATATTCTCTTAAGCATGACATGTCATCTTACACTCGCCCATCACTCTACAATCTCACCATCCATCTTTCCTCTTCATTCCCCATCATCACACCTTTTACCACCACTATCACCCTCCTCTGCTGCAATCTTACTTAACCACTCACCCAAAGCATGGCGATCTCACTTAAGAGTCGCTCTTAAGGATGATCTATCTCCTTGCCTTTCCCCATCACTACCCACCCTTCACCCTTCATTTTTCTCGGCATTCCCCATTATCACATCCTTTCACCTCCTTTTCGATTTTCACAAACACCACTTCTCACTTGAACATTTGTCATCTCCAGTTTTGCTCACATGACAATCTTACCTAACCACTTCCGTCACATGAAAATCTTATGTCGGGTCCTCCCTACACTTAACTTGTCATCGTGAACATCTCTCCCACCTCATTCTTTGTTCACTTTGTTGATCGCTTCTTCCACAGTATCTCCTACTACCCACTTTTTCCTCCTACTATTATCCTTTCTCCACATTTCCTCTTACACCATACATCTAATCTCTTCCACCTACAATCACATTCTTTTCCCCATTTTCCCCTTCTTGATCCATCATCCTTCATACTGTTTCTTCCTATTATTTTCATGTCTTGGTTCTTCATCCTCACCTCGTTCATCCTCATCACCCGCATCCTCTCCTCACTTTCACTTAGTCCCAACTCATCCCTCTCATCTTCTTCACTCTTTCCACTTCATCTTCTCAAATTCCCCCACATTTCTACCACACACACATTCACCATTATTGTTAACACTCCTATATCATTCTTTCATCATCATCTTCTCTTCCCGAGCTAATAATTGTCAACATGTTTTCCTAAACATCATCAATCCTCATTCCGCACGACCTCATTCACTCCCTTGGACCTTCTAGAGTTTCCCTTCATTCCTTCCCTCCTCTAAGCCCACCACTCATTGTCAAATGGTTTTCCCTAACGTCCCTTTGTTGGCGTTACCCTTTTCAAACCTCATTATCTTTCTCCTTCTCTTCATTTTTTCTCTCACCCTTCCCCACCACTCATTGTAAAAGGGATTTCCCTAACCTCCTTTCATTGGCATTGCCTCTTATCCCCATTCTCTTTTCTCTCCTATTATTTTCCCTCACTCCCACCCTTTCTTGTCGCTTCTTACCCATCTCTCCATCTCCTCTTTTCCCTCTTCAATATCTTTACTATCTTCATCATACATCCTTTTCCTATTTTCTCGTCATCCTAGTATCCTCATTTCATGCATCTCCACATCTTTTCCAATCGATGTCATTCCTCCCCTCTTTCTTCTTTGAACATTCCTTATACCGTTCCCTTTCCACTTATTACCCCCTTTCTGTATTCCCTTCCTTCTACATCATTTTCTTTGTTATCCTCTTCTCTCTCCCACCCCTCGTCTTATTTCCCTTCCCCTGTATCGTCTTCTTCCCCTTTTTCCATCACGTTTCCTCCTTACTTCCCCATCGATAACCTAGTTGTTCAGCGTTGTCCTATCTTTTTTATCATACCACCCTCCACATGCATCTCCATACGGTTTGTTCCATATTCTTTGCCTTGGTCTTCCTCGCAATGACACGATTCCTTCAATCTTCTCCTTGTATTCATTCTATCTTCCTTTCCTCTCCCCTAATTTTCACGTTTCTTTTGACCACTTCTCCTTTTCTCTACCACCCCTACCTTTTCGTTCATTCTGTATCTGTTTCTCTTCCTTTCTCTCCTCTTTTTCACACTTTCCTCACCCCTCATAGTTTTTTTTTTTCTCCATTCTACTTCTTCTTTCGTCCTCTTTCCATTTTCCTCCATTTCACCCCCTACTCCCACCTCGTTTTCTCCTTCTTATTTATCCTTTCCCGTTTCCTGATTTTCTCAGCTCTATCATTTACTTCACTTCCATGCATCCCTCTTTACTATCTCTATTGCTTCCTTCATTTTGCACATCTCTCTATTTCATCCCTTCACCCTCTACTCTATCATTTTCCTATTTTTTTCCTTGTTTTTCCTTCATCATTCCCTTCTTCCCCTATCATCCCTCTCTCTTATTTCTACCTCTTTCATCCCTTTTTTTCCCCTTTCCTATCATCCCTCTCTCTTATTTCTACCTCTTTCATTCCTTTTTTCCCCCTCCCCTATCTCCCTTACTCTTCTTGTAATCACCCCCAATCCTATCCATTCCCTTTTCTCTTCCCACACACCCTCACACCTAGCATTCAAGGTCGATTGAATCCTTTCTCCATTTGCATCATGCGGGCATTCTAGTATCTTCCACTCCATTATCATCCTCTTCTCCACCAAATCCATTTCCTTCTTTTTGAGAGTTCGTCGTATATTCCATTCTCGTCGGTCCTCTCGAGGGGGCATCACCACCTCTATCCATAATCATATCTTCTCATGAAATTTTTTTCTTGGAGGATACTATGACATCCGTCACTCACTACTTTCTATTCTCCCAACAAACATTCACTCTACCTTTTAAAAAGTAGATTGAATTCTTCCCCATACTGTCTACTTTATTTGAAAGGACACTACTTTCATAGTACCCTTCCAAAGAGGGGCAAATGTAGACACCCCAATTTCACATCTATCCTAAATCAATTAATTTCCCTTCCTCATTTCCCACAAACATACACTTTGAATTAATCAAATATAATTTGATTAATTATCCATTTCAAAAATTTAAAAAATAACTCAATCCTCACCACATGTCATTATTCTCCATGTTTTTCCACTATTGAATTAAAAATTCAAATTCAAATCCTCACCAACCCTTCGTGGTCCCCACTCACCTAAAATCCTCCACTTATGAATTACAAATATAATTCAAATTCTCACCCATTCTTCATGGCCCCACTCATCTAATCTTGCCCACATTTTCAAATCACTCACCTAATCTTGCCCACATTTTCAAACCACTCACCTAATCTTGCCCACATTTTCAAACCACTCACTTAATCTTTCCCACATTTTCAAACCATGATTACTTAAATTACTCTAAATTAATCACTCCCCCAAGCTATAAATACAACCTTACCCCTCCCCTCTAAACACACGGAGAATAAGCTTGCATGCCATATCTAAGTTCTTGCATTATTTAACCAAAGAACATCCTTTTGCCTCGTCCTAATGCCAAAATAGCCTCATAATCCCTTTTCCCATCTAGTGAAAAGTAAGAGGATCGTTGTTACTGGGAAGGTCTTGCTCGTCTTGAAGAAAAGCACCTACATATCACAAAATATGGGCTCAATCCAAGTTTCTAGCCCATTCCAGGGTTTTCTACGGAGCGAAGGAGGAGGTATGATTATTGGTATTTTACTTCTTTGTTAGAAGTGTATTTTTCCTAGCTTACACCTCCAACCACGTGAATCTTTGCTTCCTAGAATGCTAAGCACACCATGTTCTATAAAAACTGTTGTGTATGGGATTTATAGTGATGCAGAACAACTTGTTGTATGTAAGCTGAATTGAACTAGTGTATAATCTCTGTGTTAGTATGTAAAAACCCCCAAATGATGTCCCCCTCTTTGGGGGTGCATGCAAAGTTGTTGATAGGAGAATGTGTCCCCAAAGAGGATTAACCACATGTATCTATAACTTGGAAAGTGCTTGGTAAAAACCAAGGAACGCACAAAAAAAAAAGAAGGATAACCAAAGATAAGTGTAAAAAAACATGCATGTATATGAAAAACATGTGTAAGCTATGCAAAAATGTAAAAACAACCAAATAAAGTAGTAATGTAAACACACAAGAAGAAAAATTAAGCCACACAAAGCGGGCTGCAAACATGGGACATAACTCACGATGTCGCAAAACATACAAAAAGGCTATCGTGGCCACATATAAACAAATAAGTGTGCATATCAAACATAGGGCAAGGCTCACATACAAAGACGAACAATAACATACAATGTAATAAACAAGTATGGAAGAAAATATCCCTATATAACAAATGTTGCACATAAAGCACCCCTTAACATGTTAGGAATATAACTAGTATGTCAAATACGTGTATGATCAAGTAATGTAAAGTGATAAGTACAAATGAAACAATATCACTTGGAAGAGACAAATGTGGATGCCCCGGTGACTAGTGTAGGAAGGGTAAAAGGAAAGCATCCATGTTGCGTGTAAGAGACTTGTGTCTGTGATCAAAACTAGAAAATACGTGAACGTGCTTGTGTGCATGATATAGATAAATGACATACAAGTAATCTAACTAGCATGTGTAATAAAGTGACCATGAACAAGAAAAAGTAAGCAATAATAAAAATGACCATAATATGTAGTATGTTGTGGATGGATGGAATGGAAACACAAGATGGAATGATAGGAGATGCATGCCCCCAGAGTGGAAGGCAATCTATGCGATGAAGTTCATTTGGTTTTCCCCCTCGATAGTAGATAATGAACCATAAACGAGAGTGCATCATCGAGAAATGATTGAGTAGTGTGTGCCATGTCTAGCGCTCTGTGATGAATGTATATATGTGTGGTGGTGATGATGTGTGACATGTAGAAGTGATGTGCATGCACCCTATATCCTAAGTGTATAACATGAAAAAATGAATGTATGAGTGATGATTTAGCCCTAAAGCGTATATCACTGCAAGATGAATAGTATGGAGGGTGATGTAGCCTAATGCATATACCACTAAAATATGAATAAAGTAAGTGACGATTTAGCCTATAACATATATCACTATCCAAGAAATGTCATATGATGGAAGGTGGAATGATAAACATGTGATGAATGCAAGGTCCATTTGATTGTGTAAACCCTTGGCGATCGATTATAGACGAGGAACTAAACTACATCATCGGGAAGTGAATGCAAAGCACATAGAAGACAATGTAGGATGAAAGATGATCATGTGATGAGTGGAATGTGTAAAGACATGATGTGTAGAATGCAATGCAAAATTTGTAGAATGTGTAAAATGTAATGTATAGAATGTCATACAATGTATGTATATAGGCTAGTAATGTAGGATGTAAGATGATGTAATGCTAGACTCATATGTAATGAAGACTAGTATGATATAGGATGTGTAAATGTGAATGTCCAAATGTTGTAGACTAAATGTAGAATGTATGGTGGAAAACACGTAATATGTGATGAAACACAATGTGTAATGTCTATAGTGCAGTGTGTGGGGTTCATGTGTAGTAATCCCTCAACAATTGAGTGTGAACCAGATCATAAGAGTGTGTCATCGGGTAATGATGCTAGAATGTATGTATAACTATGTAATATGGGATAATTTTATGCACGAATACTAAAAAAGTTTGATGGAGTAGTATGTAAGTATGCAAGAATGAGGGGGTAAGTGTGGTAAATTCTATTCCCCCAAGTGCATGTGTAAGAAGATCATGTATAGCCATCGAGAAGGTCATCATCCTCTAGGTCATTATCGAATGGGTAAGCATTAGTAACTTGGTAAGAAATAATGTTTGGTTGATAATGTAATGATCCATTGAGGCGTAAGTTGTGCATACCCATGGAATATTCCTCATCAGTGAATGGAGAAAGTGGGAAACCGTGTGCATACCAACGAGTGAGGTTTTGTGAGTAACCAAAAAAAGAACTATTGCAGATAAAAACATGACCAAAGGGCATAAGAAATGAAATGTCTATATGACTAGGATCTAATGTTCCCCCAATATAAGTAAGCCAAGATTCCCCTAATGTGAGTGGATAATAATGAGGGGTACATGATAAGTAGACCATAAGATGAAATACATGCAAACCATAAACAACGATAATATTGATAAAGCCATAGTAGAGATGAGGATCATGAGTAGGAGGATGAATGTCATCAAAATAAAAACCAAGCCAAGCTAGACCATCATGGGAACATATAATGGCATTGCATGTAGGATCAAATGGAATATGTTCCCAATATGAGTCATTCATGAAGAGTGTGAAAGTGAATGGTGGGCGTGCTAATGTAGGTGGTACATGTAATGGTGCGTGGTGATAAGCGGTGTCCATAGATTGGCTAGGACCACGATAAGGAATAATAGTAGTAGTAGTGACATATGAAAAAGGAGAAAGCGCATCTATCACACAAATGACACCATCAAGTGGTGATAAGTGAGGCGGTTCTTCCCTAGGTTGGGGCTCATCTATAATATCTATGTGTGGGATATGAAGACTAGTATTAAGATCTCGGTATCAATACTGGAATGGATCGCGGTCACAAAAAATAGTGTACTCAATGTTCTCATGTAATAATTTAACACAATTGTGTATAATAGAGGCAAAAATTGCATGGAATGAAGCCAGGCCTTCCCAAAAGATAGTTGTAGGAGACTAGGAAATCAACAATAAAAAAGACAAAGTGTGGAAAATATTTGGACCAAAAATGATAGGTAATGCAATGTGACTGAGACAAGGACAAACATAACCATCATAAGAACGTAGTGAAATACTAGATGGACTGACATCATGAGCGGTAAGACCTAAAACTTCGAGGAATGACATAGGACACAAGTTAAGCTCATATCCATTATCAATCAAAGTATGCTTAACAACGACATTATAAATACGAGAGATGATATGTAGAGGCGGGTCATTATCAAAAGTGTGAACATCAGAGGGAAGGTTAGACTTAAATACTATATGTGAGGAAAAGGCGCAACAAAGGCTCGATAAACTGAGTCTGGATGCATATCAACATGAATGCGAGTAGTAGTAAGAAAATGTTGGACTCTATGTAGTAAATTAGGATTGGAAAACAAATAATCGTTGATTGAGATATTCATGATGACTTAACCTAAGATGACAATGAATGAAGAAAGTAGAAGTGTGAATGATCGAGTTGCGTCCACCAAAATGATTAACTAAAATTAACTAATATGTAGTACATGGGGATAGTTAATCTAATCTAGAACAAAATGTAAATATAGTAAATAAATGTAGTAAATAAGTATATACATGACCCATTAAACTATGTAAAATACAACGTTAACCCTAATGTGGAAGAGAGAGTCAAAATGAACTAAGTTGATTAGAGGACTTTGCTTGAATGTGTTCTGAGTTGAGTGGAGGAACAAAAATTAGGATCAAAACTATGGAAGCCCCAAAAAGGATGGATCTGGAGTATCTGGCTAGACTAGAGGCTGCTTGGAGAGGGGCCCTGGGGTGCTGCGGGCAATGCAGTGCAAAATGGGTGCCCTAGTTTTTGTAAAATATATAAAATTTATCTTTATTGGTTCATCGGATGTCGAAACCCTCATTATACATCACGTCGATTTTTGTCCCATTCAGATGTCGCCAATAATCCAAGATGAATGAAAGAGTTAGAAGACCCCAAAACAAGCATCAAACCCTAAAAATAAAAATGCAAATGAAGGGGTCGGACCAACCTTAGCTACCACAATGGGAATTACTAAGCGAGTGTTGCACTACATCTTAGACTTGATGTAGTTCTATGTGTAAGTGTGTGTGAACATGCCCTAGGTTGCTCTTGTTTCAGTCACACTTTGTGAAGTAGCGAGCAATAACTATGTGTAGAAAATTTAATAGAATGTGTGCATGGAATAGAATAGAATCCCCCTATGAAGTGTGATGTAGATGTCCTAGCCTTGTGCCTTGATGATGGAGATATGTGGATGTAAGTGATATCAATCTGATAGATGGATGTAACTATAGATATATGATAGTAGTGAATGATGTAAAGTCCCTCATTATGGTCTCATAACTTTATATTTATAGGGTTCTCTTGATATAATTTCGTAATTAACCCTGAAAAGGTTGACCATAAGAAAGATAAAGATCTCAAACAACTAGAAAGAGCCCAAAAAGTGGCGCAAAAATGCAAAAAGGATTTGTGGCACCCTGGTGGTACAAGGCACCCACTAGTGCCCTAGTACTAATTTGGGTGCCCCAGTTGAGGCTAAAATAACGTGGGATGACAGAAGATGACTGGGCATATGGGTGCAAGAGGTTGGTAATGACGAAATAAAATAAAACAAGATGGCAAAGGACGGGGGTTAATTAGTACTTTATTCACTCAAGAACCTTCTAAATAGTAGCATGAGGACCTGGGACTAAATAATGTCTAAAGTACATAATTTTATGTCTACACTTGGGGGTTATAGATGCAATGCTCTCCAAGTATGTAAGATGAAGAACACAATCATGTAATGTCATCTAGGAGGTCATCTATATCATATTCAAAACCAAATGGGGAAGCATCGAAACTTGGTAAGCAATAGTGTCAAAGTTAATCATGTCGAGAGCCATTGAGGTGTAGGTTATACATGCCCATAGCATATTCCTCATCAGTGAAAGGAGGCAATGGACACCCATGTGCATACCAATGAGTGAGATTAGGTGAATATCCGAGGAATGATTCATTGCAAATGAAAACGTGACCAAATGGTATGGGGAATGATATATCAGTATGATCAGGGTCTAATGTACCCCCTATATAAGTGAGCCAAGACTGCCTAATGTGAGTGGAGAAGAGTGAGGAGTGTGTGAAAGGTAGATTGTGAGATGGAAGACACACAGACCATAAGCGAAGTGATAGTGATGAATCCATAATATAGATGAGGATCATGAGTAGGAGGATAAAGGTCCTCGAAAGAGAAACCTAGCTAAGCCAAACCATCATGTGAACATATAGTGACATCGCAAGTAGGGTCAAATGGAATGTGTTCCCAATAAGAATCATTCATGAAAAGCATGCATGTGAAAGGAGGTCATACCAATGGAGGTGGCACATGAGAATGTGGAGGAGCTAGAGTGACATCCGATGTAGAGACAAGCCTCGATAAAGAATCATATCATTAGTAGAAGAAGGGGGCGTAGATGTAGTTGGGAATAAATCTAACATGTAAATAACACCTTCAAGTGGTGGTAAATGGGGTAGCTCATTGATGGGTTGCGACTCATCAATAGTATCAGACCTTTTAGTAGGGAGTGTAGTGTTGGGATCATGGTCACAATATTTGAATGGATGACTATCACGAGGAATTGTATACTCGATGCCTTCATGTATGAATTTTACACAATGATGTACTATAGAGGAACAAATTACATGGCATAGAGCCATGGCCAACCAAGTAAACAATTGTATGAAACCAGAAAGTAAATGACAGAGAATACTATGTTAAGGTTTTTGGCCCTACAGTGATAGGAAGAGTAATGTGACCTACACATGGATGAACAAAACCATCATATGCACAAAGAGAAAGACATGATGGAATAACATTGGTAGTAGAAAGACCAAGATTTTTGAGAAACTTGAACATAGGAAAAGATTAAGTTCAAATCCATTATCAATTAAAGTAAGCTTAATACCCACATTATAGATGTGAATCATGATATGCAAGGGTGGATCATGTAAAAATAGAAAGATCAACATTAGGATTGGATGGGAAAGCAATATGTTGAGAAAATGCATCAACAAATGATTGATAGACTGAGTCTGGATGCATATCAATAGGAATGTGAGTAGTAGCGAGGAGATGTTGGACTCTATGTCTTAATTTAGGATTGGCAAGCAAGAAGTCATTAATTGAGATACTCATGATGATAAAGAAATAAAGGTCCTAATAGTGTGTAGGTCGAGTTGGGTTTAAAAAAATGATTAAGCTAAATATAAAAATATATGCCTAATCTGAATGCTACTGACAACGAGTAAATGAATAATACTGAAATATAGAAAGTACACCCAAGAAAATAAGAAATAAATAATGAAACCTAATGTGCAAAGAGAGGGTAAGAAGCCTTAGTTGATCCGTAGTAAAATCTGGATTTTGTGGAAGTGATGACTAGGTGAACAAAACGGAAGGAGATTCACACGAGAGACCCAAAAAAGTGTAGATATGGAGAAGGAGAGCTGGAATGGGGTGCCTGAGAGAGGGATAGGGGTACCCACGGATGTCATGGCCACGATTAAGGCACGTGGGTCAGCATAAAATATCACAAACTCACCTTTTAGGTGTCATAATTTTCTCACCTTTAGTCATCTTTAGTCGTACCAATATCACCAAGTTCACTATAAACCTTAAAAACCATTAAATATACATCAAATCCAAAAAAGAAAGATGTAAAATGAGGGTTTAGACTATCCTCAAATATCACAATGGTGAACTTACATTTGATCACTACACTACATCTCATACCCAATGTAGTTCATGTACGTGTGTGTGGAATTGTGCCCTAGCTTTCTCTTGTGCATGTTACACTTGGATAGTGAGCAAGTAGCTAGGCGTAGAATGTAATAAATGTGTGCAAGGAATAAAATGAACTTACCTCTGTGAAGTGTATACAAATGAACCAAACCTTGTGTCTATGTGATGGCATTGGATGGATGAAATGGAGCTTTTAGATGCTTAGATGGATACAACCTTAGGTGGCGATAGATAATGCCTAGTGCTTGGTCCCTTATTATGAGCACATAAATTTATATGAATATGATTCCTTTCCTTTGAATTTCGTAATTAACCTTGAAAAGTATGACTTCCAAAAAGATAAAAATTCTCAAACAACTAGAAAAGACCCAAAAATGTGAGTAAATTATAAAGGGGCAGGAGCACCCAAAGGAGACGAGGGCGCTGGCATTGGCGTCTTGGTAGTACTTGGTGTCTAGGATGAAAAATGCCAAAGGGTAAACATAAAGACTGAGAAAGTAAGGGTGTAAGACTGAAAGTATCAATCGAAAGTAAAGAAAGGTGGCCAAATACAGGTTGATTAGTACTTTTCTCACTTAGGATTCATAAGAATAGTAGTATGCAACTAGGACTAGATAATTACCCAAAGTGCATGATTTAGTGTCTACAAGTATATGGCATAGAGGATTATGTACCATCTTGTAGGGAAGTGCATGTGAGGAGGTCTATGGCTGGGAAAGTAGTGAGTGTACATGAAGGTTATTCGTAGCATGGGAAGAAATAAGCAAGAAGCATGTAAAAAGTGAAAAATCATAATTAAAGATGAGTACGTGTTGGGTTTTAGATTTTCACTTTGAATGAAACCACAATCAGGGGACAAGAATGTCCCTCCTCTTTGATAGGAGAGGTTCCCTTATTGAAAGCAACAAAAACTTATGTACAAATATACAGAGTTCATCATAATGTGGTCTTCTGATATCTTGAAAAGAGTATTATGCCATGAGAGTTATCAACACATGAGGATAGAAGAATTGAAGAGATGAGGGAGGAAGAAGAATGCAATACTTCAGGGAAAAGAGATAGCAAGAGAAAACCCTAATATGTATTGAGCAAAATGAAGTACAGAATAGAACCATTCATGTTTATATCAGACACAATCCCGCAGACACAAAGTTCTCGAGATTACATTTACAAGAACACAAAGTTTCAAGCATGCAAAGATTGAATGATTCACGAATCGAACCAGGAAGGAGAGAGAAGTAGAGGAAGAAAGGGAAAACCCTTGTATTGATTTCTTTCTGTTCAAAATTATAATTCCGTTGTATCGTATCAAATTCCAACCCGTACAATGGCTTTGAAAAACCATCAAATAGCCCGTAGAAAATAGTTACAAATTCTCCAAATCATGGAAAGAATCGGTTACAACTTATTCAAATCATTCGCATCGTTTCAAATTCCCAATTTGCAGAGAAATAGAAATGGTGGAAAAAACCAGTTTCATATCATAACCGTTACATTCTTTCTCAAGTTTAAATATGAACCATTGATATTTTCAACTTTAAACATGAGCCATCCATGTGGAAGATCAAATAAAATGGGCCTGGGGGAAGCCGCTCGCATTTTAGAATTTTTGAGATTTTTGGAAATTTTTTACATTTTTCTCCACTTACCCACTAGGGTTGGACACGTGGTGAAATGGGAATAGCTACGGGGATTCTGCCCACTTTTTACAACTTAAACCTTTTCACCAAAAGGATCAAAAACATAAAGTTCCACACTCACCCACTTCCCGGTCGTTGAATTTTAAACAGAGTATTTGGATACGTCATATAATATGATTGGATGCGGAGATGAAGCTCACTTTGAAACCTTGATCCCATTGAGCCAAAAGGATCAAAAACTCGAAGTCCTTGCCATCCCGCTTTGAATTTGCAACTCGATGAATATACAAGTGGCGTGGTTTGAGTGGTGGGGGCTTTGAAATTCATTTTAAACTTTAATCCTTCCTTGGAAAAAATGGAATAAAACCTCAAACTTCTCCGATGGCCCGCTTTAGCACTTTGACTATTCAACGATGTGACACGACATGGGGCATCCTATAATTGGTTCGGGGATGTGGTTTACTTTCAAAATTTACGCTTTTTACCCCAAGAGCTAAAAAATTAAATTCCCACCAACGACCCGCCTTTCTCGCTTTGACTTTTCAACTCAAACATGTGGCATCATCACGATTGGCTATGGGGTTGAAATCCATTAGAAAATTTAATCCTTCTTTGCCAAAAAGGAATAATACTTTGAACCACTCCGATGACCCGCTTCCCCATTGTTGAATTTTCAACTAAATGACATGTGGCTTTATCGATTGGCTATGGGAAGCACTTCAAATTTATCACTTAACTCCTTCTCGCCAAAATGAAGCAATAAAACTTCAATGTGCTCCATGCCACCTGCTTCCCATCGAAACAAAGGAACAAAACTACAAAATTCTCCATTGGTCGATCGGGGTCTTTCAGGGCGCGGGGGTAACTTAATATTTTTCCAAAATGAGAAAAAGTGTTAAGTTAACAAAAGGCCCGCCGCTTCATTTTATCAATTTGACTAATCGGGAATTCGCTCGGGCAAGGGGCCAAAATGATACTTTTTACCGAAGGAAGCAAAAAGTGTTAAGTTCCAAGAGGGATCTGTCATGCCACATCGATGAGAAGCCTCACGTATGCATGAATGATATGGCATCAAATTTGATGAGGAGAAAAGCCCGTCCTTCGTGATTGCTGAGAAAATTGGAAATTGAAGGAAAAACACGTAATTTCGCCCAATTTCAATTTGTTTCTCCATAGATAGAGAAAATACCAATCAAACCAAGAAAAAGCATAATCCATGGCCCTGAGGAAGATTATTTATCAAATTGAAGGATTTCCACGGAAAATGAAGAACTTAATAGAGTACGATATTTGGAAGATTCAAAATAATTTAGGGCATGACTACGGAAGAGCAATGACTCAAAAATTTGGATTTGTCTTCGGGGAAAATGATGGGATTTTGAGGGCGACAACAATTTGGATCCTTTTGGGGATGACTTGGCAGAAACAAAACACGAGGCAAGGCAAGATCAAGAAGCTGAGAACTCTCTAGGAAATAAGACCAATTTCTTATCCATTGGGCAACCAGAGTCAAAGGAAAAACCAATACCAGGGGAAACACACACAAGATAGAAGAAGAAACAAAATAAACTAGAGGAAGAACCAAAACAAAACACACCACACGGTAAAGGAGCAGAAAGGGAAACAAGCCAAAAAAAAAAACTATACATAATGTACAAAAGGACTTGAACAACTTTAAGTACTGCCCACTATAAGGAAGTGGGAGAGGAGATCCATCCATGTAATCAAGATAGAAGGAGTTTTCACCAAAAAAATGCCTTATCTTGAAAGGACCAAGCCAAAGAGAGTCAAACTTACCATGGCTTCCTTGGGGCTCATGTCTCTTGTCCCATAGCAGCACAATGTCTCCCACTTGGAAAACTCTAGGTTTGGCTTTCTTGTCAAACAAATCCTTCACTTTCAATTGATGAGTTGTTATTCTGTCAACAACTTGCAATCTATCTTCATTCAGATTTTGAAGGTACATGATCCTCTTGTCTAAAGACCCACTGAAACTTGAATCTTCGATGGCCTTCATCAGATGTAAAGTTGGAAACTCCACCACATCCTTTGAAAATTGAGCCTCAACACCATACACCACTTGGAAAGGGGACATTCCAATTTCTCTTTTGGGTGTAATCCTATCAGCCTAGAGTGCATCATACAATTTCTTATGCCAATTTCTCTGGGATTCATTGACAAGCTTTCTAACAATGGTCACCAAGTTCTTGTTCATTGATTATGCTTCCTTTGGGGGTAGTAATCTGAAGAATGAGAAAGGGAAATTTCATACCCATAGCAAAAATCTATCATTTAATCATAAGAGAAATTTGAAGCATTTTTA
The DNA here is from genome assembly GCA_018340775.1 of Taxus wallichiana var. yunnanensis. Taxonomy (NCBI): domain Eukaryota; kingdom Viridiplantae; phylum Streptophyta; class Pinopsida; order Cupressales; family Taxaceae; genus Taxus; species Taxus wallichiana. Next base: position 486,247,543 of record CM031243.1, read on the forward strand.
GTCACAATCTTGTTTGGTATCCCAAACCTTATCAATATGTTCTCCTTGATGAAATTGCATACTACTTCAAAAGTAGTACTCTTGACTGGAATGGCTTCCACCCACTTGGTGAAGTAATCTGTGGTAGTCAACACATGGGTATGCCCAGCACTAGAAGGTGGGTTGAGTGTTCCAATGAAATCTAGACCCCATTGTTGAAAAGGTTCTTCAATCACCATAGGTTTAAGAGGCAAGGCAACCAACTTAGGTCTTCCAACAAATGTTTGACATGCTTCACACTTGCCTACCCACTTTGATGCATCTCTGAATAGAGTTGGCCAATAATAACTTAGCTAGCATGAAGGATTTTATGAGCTGTTACAGTAGAGGAGAAATGACCTCCATAGGCCTGGTCATGGAAAGTAGAGAACAACTTCTTCTTGTTGTTCCTTGTCTACACATTTCAGAAACCTTCCATCTATGCCTCTTTTGAACAAGGCATTCTCCCACAAAACATATTGTGTAGACCTCAATTTGATGGCTCTCTTCTCCTTGGTCAGTTAAGTGAGATGGACACTCACCATAGGTAAGAAAATATGCAATGTCAGCATACCATTCATCTGTAGAACTGAGGAAGAGAACAACTAGGATATCAGCTTCATCATTGGACAACTCTTTATCAGCTCCCTCAAGCAATGAGTTCACACAGGCCTTTTCCCGAACTAGTTTTGTTGGCCTGATGTCAAGATCATACTCCTGCACTTTTTCCACCCAATTACCCCTCTTGGTTCCAAATTCTTACTGTGTAAGAATGGATTTAATTGTTGTATCAGGCACAAGCATGATAGAATGAGAGTTTAGAATGTAAAACCTAAATTGTTTGACAACTTTGACAACAGAAAATGCATGCTTCTCCATCATGGTGTACTTCAGCTCATGGGCTTTCAAAACATAACTCATGAATGCAATTGGGAGTTCATGATCTTTAGCATTCTTGAGTTAACACAACAGCTAGGGTATTCTCAGTGGCATAGCTAGTAGATAATGAAATCTCTACTAAAATCAGGGCACGCCAAGATAGGAGTCTTTGCAATAGCTTTTTAATAACTTCAAATGCCTCCTTACCCTCGGAGACCAACCAAATGTTTGTTTCCCCTTCATCATATGAGCAATGCTCATAGTAAGCTCACGAAAAATTAGGTATGAATCTTCTTAAGAAATTGATCTTGCTAAAGAAAGAATGGACACCTTTCTTACTTGTGGGAAGAGGGATTTGTTGAATGGCTTGAACTCTCTCTGGATCAATCTTAATCCCATCTTTTGAAACAATGTGTCCCAAAATATTTCCTTCAGTGACACAAAAACTGACTTCTTTGGGTTCAAAGAGATTCCATGTTCTCTACACTTTTGCAGGATTGTTTCTAGGTGTTGGAAGTGATCTGCCCTAGTTTTGGAAAACACAGTCAAATCATCCAAGTATACCACAATGCACTTTCCCTTCAAACTACCAAAATCCAAGTCCATGGCCCTCTGAAAAGTAGCACCAGCATTGATGAGACCAAAGGGCATCCTCCTGTAAGAAAATGTACCCCAAGGGATGGTAAAGGAAGTCTTGTGCTGATTTGCAGTGTTCACCTCTACTTGATTATACCCCGAGAATCCATCTAGCATGGATGGCATTTTACGATCTTGTGACAACTGTGCGCTTGGTCCATCATGGGGAGGGGGTAGTTATCCTTCAAAGAAGATTGATTTAGATTTATGAAGTCAACACAGATTCTTATTTCACCATTTTTCTTCCTGAAAGGTACAATATTAGCAATCCATGTTGAATGGTGAATGGGAAAGATGATCCTGGCCTTCAACAACTTTTGTATTTCTTGGAAAATTGTATCAACTATCTTTGGGTTGTACTTCCCTTTTTTTTTTCTTGAAGGGCTTAATTTCAGGCTTAAGAGGGATGAAATGTTGCATTTCTTTGGGATGGAAATCCTTTAGATCATCATAAGAATAGGCAAGGACATCAACATACCTCTTCAAAATATTTACCACTTTCTTCTTCTCTTCTGAGTGCAACACTTTCCAATGTTCACCATTTTTGGTTCCTCAAGGCTTCCAATATTCAATTTCTCAGTCTCAATAGATTGCGGAGCTCCCTTGGAAGTTTTAGACTTGACATATCCATCATGCTTATCAAAGAGCTCCTCTAGACTTACCAGACCCTTAGGGATCTTGTTTCCTTTCAGCGTAATGCAGCCATCTTGATCCATCTCCTCCTTGACACCTTCCTCATTGGATGATACACATTCTCTAGGCGATTACTACTTCCTTCAAAGTATAGTTGATCAAAATTGTCCCTAAGCTCCAAGAAGGAAAGCAAATGTTGATCATCATTAAATACCTACCAATTATTTACATTATCAGTGCTGCTGGGTGCATGGATCATCTCTATAGTGAATTTTTCATGAGATAAGTTAGGATGAGGTATCAACAAGGACTGTAACCTAGACATAACTAGAGAATCAGCTCTATTATTCTTCTCCCTTAACATTGCTTCAATTAAAAAGGCATCGAGAAACTCAATAGATTACCGGACAGATTCTTGTAGTTCTTGACCTTCTATTTTTCATTTGATAAATATCTCTGACTTGCTTTACTATCAGCTCTACATCTCCAAGAGAAAGAAGGTTCTTCACCCCCATCTCTTTCACCATGCTCAATCCAAGGATGAGGGCCTCATACTCAAAGTATTATTGGTATTTTTAAACTAAAGCTTGAAAGAGAAATGATGGATCTTATCCTCAGGAGAAATCAGGACTACACCAACTCCAGAACCAACTGAGGAATAAGCTCGCCATCAAATTCCAAGTTCCAAACACCATTAGGAACAAGCAACACTCCCTTTGGCAGATCTGCCTCACCTTGTGACATGATCGTATAGTTCCCATGTCCAATGTATTCATAAAGAATTTTTGCCTTAGGATCATCTTTCTTCTGCACAATATATTCACTTTGTTTCTTAGGCAGCATACTCCTCATCTTCCCATCAACAGGGATCAAATCATGTGACCAATCCATTTGGATTTCACCTCCCACATCCTTGCAAAAGTTCCTACTCAATGAGCATGCCATATGAAGGTGGAATGTCAGCAACCAAGATGGTGGCCAAAAATTTCTTCTTAGGTATAACAACAAAAGCCACTTATGCATCCTTGATTCTCCCAACTAGGGGTACTTCCCTACTCTCCATAGAATAACAAGAGCCATAGGTGTGGGTTAGGGTTAGGCCCAAGGCATGAGCCACTTTGGCAGGCATTACATTATTATATGCACCAGAGTCAATGAAACAATTGCTAAGTTTGTGGCCAGCTATGAGGAGAGTCACATAGAAAGGTTTGATTTTCTCATTTGGGGAGTATTTGCAGCCACAAGGCGGGGTTGGGGTGAGTAGGTAGAAGGCCTTTAGAAGTAGGTGATGGGGTTTTGGATTTAGAATTGACAAAATTAACCATCTTGGAAAAGGATTTTGGATGGGTCTGATAAAACTCAGCCTCTGAAATCTGAATCTTGGTCTTTTTAGGTGGTCAATAATGTCAAAAGATCCAGATGTGGATGGGGTATCATTATGGGAAGAAGGAGAAACTTTTGACCTATCAACTTTATCATTTGGAGGACAAGAATATTTAGAAGTGGAGGAAGAAGAAGAAGGAACAACAAAGCCTTTTGGGAACAGGATCTCATATTTTGGCAACCACTAGAATGGTGATGGGGTACTCCTTAGATCTTTTAGCAGGCTACACCACTTTCTCCTTTTTTGTTAGTACTCTCTGGTGAATGACTGACATATGACTCGTTGTTCATCTCTGCCACCACATCATCATAATCATCCTCTTCATCTACACCCTCAGTGGTGAGAAAATGAACTTGAGATCCACCAAGATCTTCCAATTCTTCATCAACTTCTTCTTCTTGTCCATCATAGAGTTCATTTTCATCTTCATCATCAGGTTCAAGAACCTCACAAGTAGCATTGACAGGCACCTTGAGGGGTGGACCTTCAATTGCCAACCTGGTTTGAGAGGAAGCCAAACGGTTCCTAGGTTGAAAGTTCTTCCTTGGAACATCTTGATATGGAGCATGTTGAGCTAATTACTTCTTGAGGGCAATAAGGTCATTTGCAAGATTTTGTACCAACTGGTCTGCATTAGCTCTAGAAGAAGAGGAAGAAGAAGAAGGTGATGCTTTGGATTTGAAATATTCTCTCTTCAGTTTTCCAGACATGATTAAGTCATCTTCAACACTGACAACCAATCTCGATCAACATCCAAAGTTACAAGATTGGCTCTCCTTAGGGCATAGCTCACTTTAGGAAATTGAGCATTCAAGAAGAAGCATTTTTGAATTTCATCAACTGGATGAGTAGCCTGTGGAATCTTGTTAATCATCTTGTTGAACTTGGCCACAAATTCTCTCATTGGCTCATGTGATTCTTTCTTGATTTGAGAAATTTGGGCTAGCAAAGCATGCACATCCTCTGCAGGTTTGAAATGGTTCTCAAATCCAGTTCTCATGGTATTCCAATTGGTGATGGTCCCAGTAGGAAGATGGTAAAACCAGTCTGCAACATTGTCTTGCAAAGTCTCCACAAAAAGCCTAACAGACACATCCTCATGCTCCACCCCTAGGACTCCACATGCAACTATGAAGGCTACTAATGTGCTCATCAGGGTGCACCTTTCCATCACCTCTGAACTTGGGAAAATTCTTTCTGTTACCCCTAGGTAACTCATGCAAATGTTGAGGGAGGGAAAGAGGCCCAACTTGTTGACCCCATGGCAGAGGAGCTTCCATTCTTCTTGGGAAGATGGTTTGTAAAGGAACTGAAACACCAACAAGAACTAGGGCACGAAGATTAGGGCTAAGTTGTGCTTGAGAAATATCACTCCCAGAAGCTCTGTCTTCAGTAGGAGGTGTGCTTATAGAACGAGCTCTTTTGTTTCTTCTTGTTGGAGGAAGTTGAAAACCTTGTTGATCTAGAAGTTGAAATTGGGAATCTTCAATCCCAAGGGCTCTTCTACCCCGAGTGTATCTTGGAGTCGCCAGATCAAGGAAATGATCAAATTGTTGTTCTTTTCAGAAAGGAAATCCATTGAAATGAATCCCCAACGGAGTTGCCAAAAATTTTGGGTTTCATATTTTCACTTTGAATGAAACCATAGTCAGGGGACAAGAATGTCCCTCCTCTTTGATGGGAGAGGTTCCCTTATTGAAAGTAGCAAAAACTTATGTACAAATATACAGAGTTCATCATAATGTGGTCTTCTGATATCTTGAAAAGAGTATTATGCCGTGAGAGTTATCAACACATGGGGATAGAAGAATTGAGGAGATGAGGAAGGCAGAAGAATGCAATACTTTCAGGGAAAAGAGATGGCAGAGAAATCCCTAATATGTATTGAGCAAAACAAAGTACAGAATAGAACCATTCACGTTTATACCAAACACAATCACATAGACACAAAGTTCTTGAGATTATATTTACCAGAACACAAAGTTTCAAGCATGCAAAGATTGAATGATCCACGAATTGAACCAGGAAGGAGAGAGAAGTAGAGGAAGAAAGGGAAAACCACATGTATTGATTTCTTTCTATTCAAAATTACAATTGTTGTATCAGAATTCCAACCCGTACAATGGCTTCAAAAACCATCAAATAGCCCGCAGAAAATAGTTACAAATTCTCCAAAGCTTGGCAAGAATCGGTTACAACTTATTCCAATCATTCACACCGTTTCGAATTCCCAATTTGCTAGAGAAATAGAAATGGTGGAAAAAACCAAAGTTTCATATCGTAACCGTTACATTTTCCGCAAGTTTAAATATGAACCATTGATCTTTTCAACTTTAAACGTGAGCCATCCACATGGAAGATCAAATAAAATGGGCCTGGGGGAAGCCACTCGCATTTTAGAACTTTTGAGAGTTTTGGCAATTTTTATATTTTTCCCTGCTTTCGCCCACAAGGTTGGACACGTGGCGAAATGGGAATGGCTGCGGGGATGCTGCCCACTTTTTACAACTTAAACCTTTTCACCAAAAAGGCTCAAAAACATAAAGTTCCACGCTCACCCGCTTCCCGGCCATTGACTTTTCAACAGAGTGACTAGACACGTGGCATAATATGATTGGATGCGGAGATGAAGCTCACTTTGAAACCTTGATCCCATTGAGCCAAAAGGCTCAAAAACTCGAAGTCCCTCACCATCCCACTTTGACTTTTCAACTACATGAATAGACACGTGGCGTGATCTGAGTGGTGGGGGCTTTGAAATCCATTTGAAACTTTAATCCTTCCTTGGCAAAAAGGGAATAAAACCTCAAACTTCTTTTATGGCCCGCTTCGCCGCTTTGACTATTCAATGGTGTGACATGACACGTGGCATCCTATAATTGGTTGCGGGGATGCAGTTTACTTTCAAACTTTATGCTTTTTACCCCAAGAGCTAAAAACTTAAATTCCAACCGACAACCCACCTTTCTCGCTTTGAATTTTCAACTTGAACATGTGGCATCATTTGATTGGCTATGAGGTTGAAATACATTACGAAACTTTAATCCTTCTTTGGAAAAAAGGAATAAAAATTTGAACCGCTCTACGATGACCCGCTTCCCCATTGTTGAATTTTTTAAAGCTGCATGACACATGGCTTTATCGATTGGCTATTTGGAAGCACTTCAAATTTATCACTTAACTCCTTCTCACAAAAATGAAGCAATAAAACTTTAATGTGCTCTGTGACTCGCTTCCTGAAACAAAGGAAAAAAATCCAAAATTCTCCACCAACCAATCAAGGTCTTTCGGGCAGTGGGGGTAACTTAATATTTTTGCTAAAATGATAAAAGTGTTAAGTTAACAAAAAGGCCCGCCACTTCATTTTATCAATTTGACCAAGTAGAATCCGCTCGGGCGAAGGGGCCAAAATGATACTTTTTACAAAAGGTGTTAAGTTCAAGAGGGATCTGTCCTTAGCGTCTAATGAGAAGCCTCCACGTATGCATGAATGATATGGTATAAAATTTGACAAGAAGAAAATCCCATCCTTCGCGATTGCAGGAAAAAATTGGAAATTGAAGGGAAAAACCTTACGCAATTTCTGCCTGATTTCGATTTGTTTCTCCATAGACAGAGAAAATACAAATCAAACCAAGCCAAAGCATGATCCATGGCCACAAGGAAGATTATTAATCAAATTCAAAGGATTTCCATGGGAAAATGAAGAACTTAACAGAGCACAGAATTTTGAATATTCAAAATAATTTAGGGCATGACTGCAGAAGAGCAATGACTCAAAATTTTCAGATTTGTCTTTAGGAAAATGGGGATTTTGAGTAGTGACAATGGTACGGTGGTAGGTAAAGAGTAATTAAAGCTAGAAAATTGTGAAAAATCTATAAAAGGGGTGTAAGCAACTTCATTCTTACCTTGCATGATAGAGTGTTTGAGCCTTGAAGAGTGGTGAAGTGCGGCGAGTGTGAAGAGTGAATATAGAGGGATTCATGGAACCTAGGAGATCCAACACAACTGAAGTGAAGCTCCTTCATGGGAATTGTGAGAGAAAGGAAAAGTCATTTGGAGAGGATACTATGAGGTTCAAGGTTGAAGTTCAAATATAGGGTTTAAAAAATAGAATTCATAGTTAGGGCACATAGGTTCGAAGAACCGGATGTAGTGGGAAGTGTAAAAGTTACAAGAGTAAGCGGTGGTGAGTAATCGATATCTAGGGAACTTTATAAGTTGAGAAGATTTTATTGTTTTTAGCAATGAAACCAAAAAAATATATGAACAAAGGAAAGAAACATGTGACCGAGGAAGCGCCGGAGGAATGGTTTGTAGACATACAATATCTAGGAGAGGTCATAGAGGGGAAGTTATGGAAATCACGGTTGACAAATTGTGAGATTAGTAACTTTAATCATTGCTTAAAGAAGAATGAGGGTGAAATTGAGAAGGACACGATTATCAAGACCAATAAGAGGATGGGGTCATGGAAAATAATTTATGATGACTTGATACATAGATTCTTGGAGAGTGTTGGAATGATTTAGATCTATGAGCTTCCCTTCTTTGGAAAACCCGAACGCTTTGTATCGGTGGTTAGTATCGTGAGTCCACGAGGAATAATTTTACTTTATAGGAAGGAGAGTGCACCTCACAAAGAAGTTGATCGGAAAAGTGACGGGGTTTCGTAGCTTGGGAGAAGAGATAAAGCTAGACTTGAAGGATGAGGTAGGAATAGAAGCTCTGCGGTTGGGCTTAAATACCATAAAGGAGGCCACATGATGGATGTTTCGGGCATCAAAGACAACTTTGTAACAAGAGTGACCGCACACTTGGTGAGCTATAAACTAGATGTGTATGAAAGGTGGAAAGAGGTGAAAAACCATTGGATGGATATTGTGCACAAAATGGAAAATAAGACTTACTATAACATCACAAAGTACATGGTGAAGACGTCATTAAGGAAGCACACGTGCGGCGAGATAAAGGTGAAAAAATTACATGGGGCGCGATATTGCTTCTATTGGTATTTTGTGAGATTGGGGTACAGAGACATGCCTAGAGAAAAATGTGGGTGTATCCTATGGATCATAATTCGCTAGCCCATAGGTTTTCTTAGTTTACTTGTGAAGGAAAGATCACAGTGCTTATAAGCAATGAGTAGAAAAATGGTACAAAAGGATGTACGAAGCATTTGAAGGAGAATGGCGCATACCAAGAGAATTTCCCTTGGTTTTGGATGGACAAGTAGAATTTGTGGCCTACCAACACTTTTTTTTCAAGGCGGGTATTATATGAAGGATGGGAGAAAATTCCATGGTGTAAAGCTGCCATTCAAATTTACCGTGCAATACTTCAAAGATTACGTCAAATAGATTATATAACACAAGAAAGCTCAAATTTAATGTAGATAAGTTGAAAGCAAATTACCATATACTACGGAAGACTTATATCTATCCCAATAAGATGTATTACGAAGAAATGATGGATTTAGATAATATTGACATCACTCCTGAATCCATGGTAGTTGGGAAGAAAGAAGTTGCACACATATATGTATACCTCGGGCCCGGAGTTCCGGGATGGGAAGTATGTTGGTGGAGAAGATTTGAAATTTTTATGCCCTCCCAATGGAAAGAAGACTATAGGCATAAATAAGATGCATGAGGAAACTCCTCGGAGTCATGAAGAGGAAGAAGTAAAGATTGAACTTAAGGTTGAGGAATCGAAAGGGAAGAAAGTGGTGCACTTGACCAAGGCCATAAAGAAAGATGAGAAGAAATCATAAGGAACATAGTAGGGACCTCCAAAGTAGTTAGAAGGTCACCAAGGACAACAACAGTCAAGTTGAGTGCGGAGAAGAAAAATAAGAGAAGACGCAAGCTCGTGACAAAGAGTGACAATTATGAAGAAGGGATGTCGACGAGGCAACGTATAACAAAAATTCTCCACCTATTCATAATGTGGAAGGTGAAAAATATGAGGGATGAGGAGACACATCGCAATGTAGAGGTTCCCAATGAGTGTGAAGAAGGTCCCACCAGAGAGAGTGAAGAACAAGATAGGAGTGAGGGCGATCCATCTAGGGAGCATGGAGAAGCTTCGGAAAAAAGGAGAAGGTATGTTGTCGGGCAATCAAGCTCACATACCCATAGAGGTAGGCGACTTGGTAGCCAAAAGGGAGGATAAATTTTATGCACACTAGACCTTGGGTATGTTAATGATCCCACAAAGATAATATGCACAATATTCCAAGCACACTTAACTTCTTGAATAGTTATATGGGTGGGTATGATTGACCCGAGAAGGTGTGAATATGTGCACTAGAAAGATGTTTTCCTAGAGTATGTTGATGCATATGGATGAACTGAGTTCGATGTTAGCAAGGAAGCATGTATAAGGTGCGAGGATTAAGAAGGCACCTCATGCGACCCATGTAACAGTAAACCTAAATGATCTCAGCGATGAATAGGCTAGTAATGCCTTAACAAAAATGGTGACATAAGTGGCTCAGGAATCTATATAAAGGGGCCACTCTCAAGACAATGATTTAAGACAAAAAATAAATAAATTGAAATAAAATAGTTGATGGAGGTGTGGGATAAAGAAGATAAGTGCACAAAGGCTGTTTTGGACATGACAAACGGTGTTGCAGATGATATTTTAGAGGCGCGCCCGGAATTTGATGACCAAACTAAGGATAGGTACTATTGGTGTGTGTTATTTTCCACATCATTAGGTGAGTCATCTCACTTAGGTGAGATCGTAGATTCATGTGTCATTTAGGGGTCATTATGAGATTCTCTTACGCGTTAATGTGTCGCACGTTAGCGCGTCGGTCGTTAGTGTGTCATATGCATCATTGGGAGTTACTATTCTATCTTTGCGAATGTAACTCCCCCTCTTTACTCAAGTTGTCATGATTGTAGCACTAGGGGTTACTCAACACACTCTCTATATGTACACCCCATTTGATCTATGAGATAGAGGAGAGTTTTATGGCTTAACTAGGTTTTCCCATGTTTGAATATTTGCATGCACATTCATTTGATGCTCACTCCTCTCGAGATCTCATCACGCCTGTCGTTTCCACATCCATTGATGTGCACGTCGTCATCCCCTTGTGATCCTTGCTTGCGGGTTTTAAACCCTCTTTCATGGTATCAGAGTGGATCTTGTGGATCCGTGCACTCTTCGGCATTTCTGTGTGTGTTTTCTGGCTTCGGCGTGATATCCAGATCTCGTTGCGTGTTTCGTAATGGTTATTGCTTTTTATCGTGCTACTTGCACTTGATTCAGGTTTCATACCTCTTGTAGAGTTGTTCGTGTGATTGTGGTTGTTTTTGGGGTGTTTGTGGTTTTCGGCTTTTGCATGCAGTTTTTAGAGCATCTTGGGTTGCGGCTTCATATTTTTATGGTTAGGGTTTGTTTGTGTATTTGAAGGATTGAGTGCAGTGCAACAATTTTTGAGCTTTAAAGGGTTGTTTTTGCTCTTGGTGGTCATTGTTTTGGTAGTTTGCCTATTTGAACAAGCTCCTACATTGTTGACTCAAATCGCTGTTCGTTGCTATATAAGATAAGATATATCCTATAACATCATCTAATGTATGAAATTGCATATATTTAAATCTATGTTGATATATATGCAACATCATCATACATTAGAGGTATTTTGGATCTAAATCTATCTGTTATATCGACTCGGGCTTCATCTCGTTTTGCATTGGCTTCTTTTGCTGCTCCTTGCTTGTTGGTGACTCTACTCACCCGCACCACCGGTCGTTGGTTTCCCAAATGGTTGACTCTACTCGAAGTGTGTACTGCATTCCAGTCTCATGCTCACAGGTTGCATTCCATTCACCTTGGCCTTTAATTCTATCTCAAAGCATGTGAATCAAGTTTGTTTTTACCCTTGGCATGTTTTCTTGGAGCTCCTCTCGCATCATCTCGACTCTGCGCATAGTTGTTTCATCTTCCCTCGCCCATCGTTTCAACAAACCTACCTTAGAATCTTCAAATGGCTCCTCCATCTCATGCAACTCACATGTAGCACCTCCCTCCGGCACGTGGACCCACCTTGTGCAAACTGCTGCAACTATACCTACTCGTGAACACATCTCCACGTGGGCCTCCATTCTCAAACAATAAGCTTGGTCAACACTACCCTAGGCTGAGGTGGAATTCTTCCTTTTTTGGTATTGATTATTAATCAATCTCACCTTTTAATGTTTTGAGGTCTAAAACATTTATTCTCATGGCATTGTAATATTTTTGGGCTTCTTTTTTGCTTGTATTATGCCCTCCTACACACATGTCGAAGACGGAGGGCGAGGTGCAGGGGTTGGCGGGAGGCTAATCCCCCTCACAACAAAACAAACTATGTCGAAATTTGATGTCATTTCCAACGAGTACCCACATGACACCCTTCGCATCCATTTTGGGCACTTTTTAAATGCGTTTGCAACATTTATTGGCATTTTCCATCAATTGTGGGAATCTTAATAATGTTATAACTTTTGACTTTTGACTCATTTTTTAGCGCTTATTTAGTCAAAGTTGCATGATTTTTCATACATTATGTGATGAAATTATCATTTTTTTAAACAAACTACTTTATAAATTTCCACATGCAGGGGGGTTGATTAGTACTCTTCGGTTTTCACATGTAAACGCATTATTAGCTTGAGTCGACATCTTGCATTTGTGCATCTTGCATTTTTTTATCATGGAGAGTTCTCTTTCTATACTTGAGCATCATAGGATCACCTTACTGACCTCTGCCACTTCTCACCGGGAGAGAGAACTATTCACTTGGCGTGCTTCCATGGAACATTACTTCACCCACGAGGGTCTTTTACCCTTCTTGCTTGGGCCAGTTCCTGCACCCGCTGATCATCGTCATCTAGAGGAATTTATCGACACTTGTGACCACATATTTGGTCACATGATGATGCATGTCTCTCGTTCTCTCTAGTTTCACATGGTAGACTCAGATCCACCTCACGTGTGTCCGGAGAATTCTTAGATCCCTCTATGGATACCCTTCACATCTTTGCGCATCGTTGTTGTTGTTGCTGATTGAGTTGTCTCCTCTTCTTCGTGTGATGGCAATTTCACCGACACGAGACTCACTTGATTCTACTTCTAGTAGCGAGGATTGTGCACTCAGTTCTGATGTCGAGAGTACTACATAGGACTCTTCTCCTCTTTCTCTCCCTATTCTAGAGAGTGTTTCCACATCTCCCATCTCATCGTATATCGAGCAGTCTCCTATACTGGCTTTCATACATTATCACACCCGCCTCCTTTCCACTTCTAGTGTGCGAGGCCCATTCCACTCCTCTACCTTCATTGGATGACTCATACCTATCGACATCGCTCTTGTTTGTTGAGCCCCCTCATTGGGACGAGTATTAGCGACCTTAGTCGTCTTTTCACAGAGTCTACTTGTGATGCACTACTGAGTCCCTCATCCATCTACACATGTGTTTCAGGAGTTCATCATCTCTGTTGTTGGGATTGCCCCTTCCTCCGAGAATCATGTCACTTCCACTTTTCAGGAGACCTTCATTGATCCACCCTACTTGTGGATCCATTTTCTGTTGTGAGGATGTTTTGTTCCCTTCACATCACTTGGACATCCTTTCTACAGGTGTTCCTCTTTTCACTCGGCGACAGTTTCTACGCACATGGCATTACCTTCGGTTCCTTGGCACTCACTCGCTAGACCTATGTCACACTTAGTGCACCAGACTCAGAGTTCTTCATGTTGCTTTACCTTTAGTTTCCTTTGTGGAGTGGGTGGACTTCCAACATGTCATTTCTATCCTTCCTAAGGGTAGGCACATAGTTCGGTGTGGGTGGCTCTTCTTCAGTCCAGAGGCAGAGGATCTCATCATCAACATTCTTCTGGGAGACTTCTTAGAGCTGTAGAGTTCAAATCCATCCATGGCATCTTCTACATTCCTCTCATCTCCCTCTTCTTCTCTCTTCTTCTTCTTTCCGAGAGATTGCCTCTTTGTACATGGGTACCCTTTCAGGATCATCTATGGCTAGGACCCATATTTGGCATCTTTCTTAGATTAGAGAGTGTTTTTCTCTTGCGGTGGATGTTTTCCCACTTTGGGTTTTCTTTCATTACTTGGGATCTTCTTGTTGTACATGGGTACCTCATTAGGCTTTGTCTGGGACCCATTTCTTGTTTCTAACTTGCCGCCTCATCCTAAGTTACGATGAAGGGGGTGTTAGTGTGTGTTATTTTCCACATCACATCACTTAGGTGAGATCATAGATCCATGTGTCATTTAGGGGTCATTATGAGATTCTCTTACACATCGGTGTGTCGGCGCGATCGGTGCGTTAGTACGTCGAGTGTGTCATATGCATCATTGGGAGTTACTATTCTATTATGGGAATATAACTCCCCCTCTCTACTCGAGTTATCATGATTGCAAAGACCTTTGGGGTTACTCAACACCTCTATATGTACACCACATTTGATCTATGAGGTAGAGGAGATTTTTATGGCTTAACCAGGTTCTACCCGTGTTTCGAATCTTTGCATGCACATTCGGTTGATGCTCGCTCCTCCCGAGATCTCTTCACACTGCCATTCGCACATCCGTTGATGTGCACATCATCCTCGTGATCCCCACTTTTGGGTTTTAAACCCTCTTTCAGTACCTATTGGCCTTGCATTTCCTACAAGATTTAGTTCATATGCTACTACAGGAGAAGATGACAGTGATAAGGGGCAACACAAGAGGACATAGTAGTAGAAAAGGAAAATAATAATAATATTATAACGAGTAAAATTGTGGAATATGAAGCCATGATGCAAATAATAAGGGATGAAGTGAAGAAGGCGGGTTGGGCATTGAACAAGCTAAGAGGATCCCAAGAATATCCTTAAGGAATATACAATCAAGGAGGAGAATAAAGTATTATCGTCTAATAAGGATTAAAACTTGGAAGGGAAGAGAAGATGGATGAGATTGCAAGGAAGCGCGACACGTTTAAAACAGTGAGGGAGCCTTTAGAAATAAGAATCAAGGATCTTGGGTCATTGGTGGCACGAAGAATGGATGTTTTGGAAGGGATGATTTCAGGCCTAGCTGGAGTAATAAGGGAGTTGAAGCACAAGGGTGAGGATATGACTCCAGAAGAGATGATGGAGGAAGTTGGAATGATTCCAGATACGGCTGAAATGGGGTGGTAGAATGGAATGAGTTGGAGAGAACCATCGATAAAGAGTACCTTTCTGTAACCGTTAAGGAGTAGGAGATCAATGCGTGTTGGAAATTCTTTCATTCTTACATTTTTGTGAACATGTCCTTTATTACTTCATTCTTTATAACTATAATACTAGTAAACCCCATTTTAAAGGACGGTAATGTAATTAGTGTGGGGTAATGTTGGATGGAAAAAATGACTAAGTATGGAAAGCACACCAAGGAATGTGGCGTCTAAGGTATGCAAATGTGTGCACACATGGACAAGTTGAAGTGGCGAGCGAAGGGTCACACCGGGTGCAGACAGAGCTCGGGACTTAGCTGATTTTTCTAGTTTACGGGCTAAAATAGAAAAGAAGGATGGAGTGCCAACCAAGCAAACGACAAGAACATGATAACTTGGAAGCCAAACAATGGCTATTTTTAGAAGATGAATATGTAGGTCGAGAAGGATATTAATAGGATAAAATAAAGTCTTATTTATAGGATATTCTATTATTAGTTATTTTGTAAAGCATGCATGTAGTCTATTTTTGGCACACCTATTATTAGAAGAGTACATGGGCGGTGAACGGAAATCCCCACCTATATATATATATATATATATATATATATATATATATATATTGTAAATCATTGTTTTGGTATGGAAAGAGTCACTAATTATAGTTCATGGAGTCTATCATGTTGTTCGGTTAGGGTCGAGATACTCGAAAGTGCATGGTATAACACCTGTTATAATACTTGTTATGTATTCAAATTCTGTGATGTAATACCTTTTGTTATAATGGAATATTTTGGATGGATTATGATCATTGATATGTCTGAGTATGGAGATTTCATGGTACAATTGATATTGGTAATTGTTTGATCTATTATATTTCCTTATTACATGTGTTTCCAAGTGAATGTATGCAATGGTTAGTATGATTGAATGATTACTTGGTTAAATATCATCATGAATATGCATGCTAACATCTTGACAAGAAAACACAAAGGAGGGACATGGTAGTTGTGCGCACTTGGGCGAGCATTTTCAATCATGTTGAATGAGGTGCCAACGCGTATAGTGCTTGAAGAGAAATGCTAATATTTTGGCAGAGGAGAAGATAATTCAACTTCATTGTAGATTCATCATAATATTCTAGAGCCAAAAACTAAAAATATAGATTCAAGTGAACATGCACATAAGTATTCAACTCTACAAAATTAGCTTCAAACTACATATCCTATCGATAATTTTGGTTTCATTATAAGCTACCTTAAACAATTCATACTCGAACATGTTCTCTATTTTCAAACATGTCTAAATTACATCATCAATTCTTCCATTTTTTGGGTTCCTTGATGATTTTCCTCCCTTCTCGTGTTCAACATATGAGTATCATACTTCATCATCTACAAGCCTTTCTTGACAAGTTCATTCCATTTCTATACCCTGGTTGATATTTTATTATCTTTAGAGAGATCAATAACATAAAATAGCAAGATTCACATAATTCAGATTTATATTCAACCTACCTCCATTATTAATATGAATTTACATTTCAAATAATTTTTAGTATGCTTATAGTGTAATTTTATGCATACAAGAGGAACTATAGAGCGTAATGGAGGAGTTATAAATCCCAACTCACTACAGATTGTAACTTATATATTATATGATCCAATCAAGACCAATATTAAAACATAGGCATGGTTATTTAAGTGCTTCATAAGTGACTTAGGCATCAAGTGAGGCTCCACTATGTTCCCTACTATGTTTAGGATATTAATCGACAAGTTAGGAGAATAGATTGACAAATATGAAGGTAGAGTGGTTGACTTGGCCAAGTATGTGCTTACAACCTAAAAATTCTAAATTTAATATAAGAAATATAGGATTTATGATTATGTTACAATGGATTATTATGAAATAATTACTTAACATTAACCACACACATTCATAATAAAAAAGTAATACTTATAATTATACTATAATGATACAAGAAGAGACAAATGCTTAGCTATAAATATTGGTGCAAGGGATGTATGGGTATGCAAACTAGATGTATGAGTTGTTCTAAACTTGAAATTTCTTCATGTCTAAAATGAAAACTATAAATTGGTTTGAAACTGAAACTAGAAAGTGCTCACATGTCCAAGACCGACAACTCTTCCCATAACATGGTATGTCATGGATCCTTCTATATAGTTTTGGACCTATGTGAAATAGGGTAAAATATCTTCTATTTCCATTTGATTAATTGGAAATGTGTGTCATTGTATGTCTCTCAAGCTCACACAACATTTACACAACCTATAATGATTTGCAACAAGTAGAAACCCTATATACCTACAATATCCTTCATCAAAACATTATATAAAAAGGAGAAATTAGTGTATAGGTGAGTTAGGATTACTCTTGGTAGTTGATCCGTATTGAACCAATCCAAGTGTTGCACTACATGCCCTTGAGTGGGATCAAACCTCATGTAGTTATCCTAAATTAGGTGCAAGTATATGAAATCTAAGATAAACCCCTATGTATGTCCTCTAATCTCTTGACACAAAGATAACAAGCTAACTATAGAGTAGAGAATGTACCCAACATGGTAGTAATGTGATGTAGTGTGCTTTAACTACTAGACTAAACCCTTTTGTCCCTTGAAGACCTTTGAAAATTATTGGAGTGTATTTCTCTTGATAATAAATGGCTCTAGGATCTTTAAGGGATTGGAAAAGGAGAAAACTAGACTCTTTGACTTGGTTTAGTTCTTTATAATTGATGTAATGACTTATGTAAATGATGTGAAATTATTTTAGGGAGATTTCAAAGATACTTGAGTGCTTCGGTGTTGATATTTTCAATGGGATATTATAAGAGTGTCGAGTGAGTTATGAAGTTTAATTGAGTTTATTATAAAGGATTTCATAGGTTAAAAATTCACATTAAGATTGGCCTATGAAGATGAAATGATTCACATAAGATATTTAAACTAGTAAAAAAGATGCTATATGGAAGGGTGCAAAATTTTCCAAGTTAACCAAGACTATACTCCACAATGACATTGAGTTATATGGTTTTTCCCAAGAATAAATTTGTGCAAAAGATAAAAGTTAGGAATGATGCTTGGGGTTGAATTACTCCTTTAGATGATTAATATTCTCTAGATATATGACATAGTAGTGTGAAAAGATGAAAATGTAAAGAAAGAGATAAAGATGTACTTGATTGGGCTTAGAATGTGAGTAGTTTCTTAACATAAGAACAAATCCTGAATTTTCATTTCGAAAGGATAAGTTACCAAATTTGAGTGTATATATTTTCTCCCCTTTAAATGTGTAGCTAAAAATACATTCTTAAAGAAAAACATACTTGAGTGTGCACATAATTTATATTCACTCAATTTTTGTTGTCCAATGTGTTGGTGTTGACATACTCCATTATGAAACTTAGAACACAAAGTGTAGTCAATTTCTATAGTAGAAATTGAATTATAACTCAAATATAAATAATGTTTGTAACTTTATAAAATTGAACTTGTACATAGTAAGTAAAAGAGTATGAAAAACATGGAAGGAATACATTTGTTCATTTTGTGGAGGAGGATATCACATTATTGTGGTACCTTGGAGATGTATATTTTTTGTGCTTCTAAAGGATTAGGGGTGGTCATTC
Organism: Taxus wallichiana var. yunnanensis; assembly: GCA_018340775.1. Lineage (NCBI taxonomy): Eukaryota > Viridiplantae > Streptophyta > Pinopsida > Cupressales > Taxaceae > Taxus > Taxus wallichiana. Next base: position 486,265,973 of record CM031243.1, read on the forward strand.
GCAAATTTTTCTAAGTAGAAAAAAAAGTGGGAGATGAGGCTAAGTGTATATGACCCATAAATGAAGGGTAAAGGTACCAAAACACCCCATTAAGAGGTAAGAAGCGTGTATAGCGTATTTAGTAACTTGGATATCTTCCCACATAGATAGAAAGAGGAAAGGGAGGATAACCCACGAATAACTTAGTGGATTTGGTACATTCCAACCCCATATACCACACTTATACAAATAGATCTAAGCCAAACTTTGTAAATAAAGCACAAGTTCAAAAGGAAATGGATTCTCCATATCCCCACCATGTGTTGTACATAGTTGAGTATGATTTTGTATATTTTGAATAATGCAAAGGAAAAGTATAACCATGCCCCAAACTATTTGTATCTACAACTATGTCTAAGTAAGCATTAAAGAAGGAATGAAGTATTCATGTCACATATACTCTACTTTGAACTATGTCATGTGTGTGTGAATATATACCAAAGTCTATAAATGCATGTAAGAATCTTAAACGATTGATTTTTTTAGAATTTCCCTAGGTCAATAATGTATGGTAATGTCTATATCATAATACTGGTTTTGACATGAAGTGTATGGCTATGAGACAATGTAAATTCTACCAATTTTTATAATTGTAAGTGTTTATGAGGATTTGTACTCTACAAAAGTTTGTTTCTATACTTTGTAATCTATTTTTATTAATTATAGGTGTATGATATAAAAATGAATTCCACTTCTTTTTAGGATCATTTGATAAATCATTTAAGTACACAATTCCAATAAAAATATGTATACCCATTTTGGATAAGTTTGATAATATTTTTGGATCACAAAGAAGGTTGCATTGGTGATCACTATTGGGACCCTATTCCTATATGAGGGTTGCACATGGTGGATACCATGAAACAAAAATAAGAAAATAATAATAACAACAACACACATGTATAAAATAGAAATAAATGAAAAGGCAAATCAATAGTCAATAAAGCTAACATAAGCAATACCATGTAAAAGAATCATGCCAAGTTATAAATCCACAAACATGTGACATGAGATGGTGTCACAAGACAATTTCAATAGAGGAAAAATATTTTCATAAAAAAGAAGAAATCTTTCATAAAATAAAGGCATAAAGACGTAAACATGGGACACCCATAATGTTGTAAGACAATCAAGACACACAAACTATATTCAATAATCAATCAATTAGTCAATAAATCAAGTAATAAAACAATGTGATAAGAAAGTATAGTAAATAGCAAAGTGAAAAACACATAGATCAATATAGGCTAGCCTTGCACAAGACAAGTGTTATTAATGTTAGCTCAAAAGATAAGACATGCACAATATAAGTAATTGAGCATAACAAGGAAGTGGAAAGTAACTATAATGAAAAAACACATGTAGTATGTAGGATATGCCCCCAAATGATTAGTGTCATTGGGAAGGGACTAGGTCAACGCCTATAATCATGTATCAATCTATGCATGCTCTACATCAAGCTCAACATACTTCATGAATGCATGTGTGTAAAGAGGATATAGAAAAACATGTTATCTATTAAGCCAATATAACGAGATAACATATGTAAAGTGCAATCTAGAAAATCAAGTCATGTTTAAGTATTGATTTGTATTTATGTAAACATTTGAATGTTTTTATATTATGTGATTATTTGAATGTTTTATGTAATTTTAAAATTAGCTATGTACATGGAAGGGGGTAACATAAGAGCTAACTGATGATGACCTCATCGGGAGCCATGATGAACCTATAAGATGAAGGAGGTTCATACATCAATTATATTATAAGAGAAATATGATCTTGTATAATATGTGTAGAAGGCATATTATGTTCCGTAGGAGATAGACATTGTAAATAACCACTAGGAATATAATGTGCAATAAAGGATCTAGTCAAAGGCTAAGGAGGGATATACCTAATAGAAGTAGTATATGTACAATATTTTTATTGAGAATTGTATTGCATGATATTGAATTTGATCAATTGTGATTTTAATTTGTGAATGAAACTCATTGTGATTGATTTTTAATATTATTTTTTATTTTTGTATAACATGTGATGAGTAATGATAACATCGAAGTATTAGCAAAAACATCAAAAGTACCACCTTCACTAAAGTACAAGGGAACATGTATAGTGTGAGTAAACCTATTCTTAATAAATAAGGAAGGGATATCCTCATATTCCCCATGCATTTAAAAAGGGTTTATTCATTAGTTAATATAATGATAATTACCCCACTTGAAAGGGATTTGATGATTGATAGATGAGTTATCATAATAAAGGATACTTGATCACCGATTCCATGAGAATGTACTATAATTATCGATATTAGATTATTTATTTGTTGTAAAGTATATTCCTTTCTCATTGGAAAAGTAATTGTAGTGGATGGTTGCAGGTAATATTTAACACTTTTTTCATCTTTTTGCTCAACATCTAGACATTGAGAAACATGTAGTTCTTCTAGGAAATAATATCTTGTCTTGAAAATAGTATCTTGTGTGTCTTGTAATAGGAATTATTTGGATTATTTTACCACCCTTTGTATTGAGAAAGAAATTTGTATCCTTACATTTAGAATAATATTTTTAGATGTTCCGGTCCCATCAAGATAAGACGAGAACTATCCTCCTCGATGAGGATTGAAATTAAATGTGCACATATGCTCACCCAATATAGAAAATTGCTCATTGTCACTATCATACAATTTATATTGAATTCATCTCATTCTTAGGAATTAAGTAGTAGTGTAAAATTGAGGATAATCCTGGATTTAGTCTTCATGTTTCCCCTAGGATCTACTTTTGTATCCTCTAATTGCTTTAAGACCGTGTAAAATTGATCATATTACATTTATATTATTTCATTTACACTTTTCATTTTGTTCTTATTGTATTTATTCTTATTTTATTCGCACAATAGTATGATGTGATTCTTACATTGATATTGAATTTTATAAATGATGTATTACTTTCATAACCCTTTCATGACTAGATGAATCTTGTAGCTCAAGAAAAAATTTATAATTTGGCATCACGTTATTCTTGTAGTGCCCACTCCTCTTTGACGCTATTTCATTTTGATATCGATGTTGGAATGATACTCGGACATTTTGATTTTGATACATTGAGCAAAGTAGATGATAGACCATACTGATTTTTGGACTATTGACATTATGTGGTTTACATTTTATTATGATGCACTAGATGGTGATGATAGACAATTTGATATATGTTGATTTGCATGATTTGGATTTTATAATTACACATTATACTATGGATGTTTTGAGTAAAATTATAATCTCATGGATACATTAGGATTAGATTTTTGGATATATTGATGGAAAATATAATTGCTAATGTTAAATGACCATTATTGAATTTATATGTATATTGTCTCAATGTTGTTAATATGGCGAAAGGTCGGAGAGGTATTTTGTTGTGTTACAGGGGACATTTTATCACATACATCGAAGGGGATAGGGGACCAACCACGAAGGATGTCATGTGTTGAGAAACGTGGCCAAATTTGACAACTTGTGTAATTTTTTTATAGTGTGGTGTTTTTGCATGCTTAATTAGGAGGTTTCCCATGGGGGTGACCTCACATGTGTGGCCATGGGGTGAAATGTGTTCCCATTCTTTTAATTTGTGTGTGATTTAATTGTGTTATATGTATTTAATTTTGGAAATTATTGTCACTTTATTAACAATAATAATTGTGTCTTAATTAGCTAATCCAACTTAATTTATTAACTAAAATTAAGATGTGACAATTGGATAATTAAGAGGGTAGATAGTCCTTGAAATCTTGTGAATGTAAGTTGGATTTATGTTGGTTTGTGTGTGATGTACTCTACCCCAACTTAAAAATTCGGATTTTGACTTGGGAGGCCTTTTTGGAGGCTTGTGGGACAAGCTAAGCTTGTCCCATGCCTCTTAAATTCACCCAACAACCATACCTATGGGTTGGGAGTTAATTTTTGACTTATTTATCCTTTTTGGAGTGTAAAAGAGTGAAAATAATTGCACTTTCCTACTTACCTCAATTAATTTTGTCCTTGGAAGGATGGTGTGCAAGTTTGAGTGTCTTTTGGGTTGTCATAGTCTTACATGTTCATTTATTGTCTTGGGCATGGTGTTTTGACTTGAGTGTGGAATGGAGGAATGATGAAGTGACATCCTACATGGAGCAACCTCATCATCCTCACATTCCATTTCTATTTATTGTTGGAATTTGATGGAATTGGGGTTACTTGTTCATTTTCTTCCTTTTGCATTTTTGAAATTGGGAGCTTGTTGGAGTTGCTTTTGGAATTTGTTTGGCTTAGGAAGTGTTTTGGGTAGTGGGTTGGGGGAGGGGCACCGCTTCCCACCCCAACCCACAAACATATTAAACAAAATATAACTTGGGGGGGGCAAGCCCCAACGACTTAAATATTTCCTTTTGAATTATATCTTGTGGCTGTCTCTTTTTACCAGTCTACGCAAGTATAAACTGCAACCTTAGTTTATTAATAAATAATATTTTTGTTATATATATATATATATGTGTGTGTGTGTGTGTGTGTGTGTATGTATGTATATATATACACACACACAAATGTATATATATATTTGTGTGTGTATATATACATATATTTTGAGTTATATACACACATGTATATATACTCAAAATGAGTGTTTTCTCAAAAGAAAAAGAGTAACTTCTTTTCAAAACAATAACAATGTAAGATCTTTTGGGCAAATGCCAAATACCCAAATGGGTATTTTTATTAAATCAAGCTTATAACAATAATGAATATTACAAACCCTAGAATAGGGTAGAATAGAATAACAAGTAAAAATAAAAATGAAATAGATTTGGGATGTGTGTATCCATCCCCAAGCTCCATCCTCCTCTTCCATGGCTTCCTTCTCTTCCTCCTTCCCTTAACCTGCAAAACAAAAATAAGCAAATAAGTCAAATGAAAAGAATAAAAGAAACTCTCCATAGAGATTAGGGTTGGTTGAAACCTATTAGATCCAATGGCCTAGATTGGATTCATCCAATGGCCAAGATTTTCCCCTACAAATGTTAGGTGGGAGTTAGGTGAGATCATCATTTGATCACATGGGTCATTTTTGAATGGGGCCACTTGAGTGGTGTAGGGATTAATTTAGTTTTATAACATTTAATTAGATGGTGTTTTCTTTTATAAAATCCCCTTGAACCTTGTAATTAATTAATTCAAACTTACCCTTTTCTAGCTAAGTAATATTCATTGTAGGAATTTAATTTAATAATATTGTGTAAATGGAAGGACAAATTAGTCCTAGTCTTTTTATAATAAATTATTGAATGACTTTAGGAACCACTTTATTAAAGTAATTATGGATTATGGGAATGAAGTTTTAAACTTGAATGAAGGATTAATATTATTATTTAATTAATTTTGTGATGATCGTTGTTAACCAAGGGTATAGCTAATCGTCGCTTTTGTTCTTTAACAAAAAAATTATTCCATAATTTTTCTATTATAACCTTTGTTTCGTTTTGGGTTTCATGGGAAAATTTTTTTGGGCGTTCTGATGCTCATTTGATATAGATGTAATAACTTTGAGTAGAAATTTATAATTGAGTACTTGAGATGAAAACATATGAGAGAATTTGTTATGAGAGACATCACTCATAAGAGGCGAAGAAACTAGTATGTATCGAAAAGGACCATCATGGGAAATTACAACATCGTCAAATGGATTTTGTAGACAGTCAAATTTGGAAATTTACTCTCTACATTGCTAGTTTTGACAATGCACTCTTGATAAAGTAAAAAAATCTTTATATCCCCACACAAGTACATCCCGAGATCTCTTGTCTAGATTGTTTAGTCATGAAAACTCATACGTAGACATATTTTGAGATCTTCAAATGCATAAAACCCATATACAAACTCTAATTGACAAGATGTAAACTCTATTTTTCATGTTTCTTATCCCTAGGCAAAATTGTACACTTTGATTATGAGTTCATATCTAGTACTAACAAAATTGTATAGTTTTTCATTGATATATACTCCATCTTTGCTTTCAGTTTAACATTCTTTAATGGATCCTTTATTCCCTCTAGTCAACCTTTCTTTGATAATTTACCTATAGAACTATATATAAACAAGCATAAACTCTCTCATTTAAACACTTGGAAATTATATGGCGCTACATTGATACACTCACTTCCTACACTTGCAAAAGGAACTCAAGGTTCCATAAATCTTGAAAAATATCATACACACTTATTAGGGAAACAATCACTACAAGTCTAAAGCATCATACTAGGTCAAGAATTCAGGTCATCTCATCTAAAAGAATTCAAACATCCCTTCTCCAAATATTTTAGCAAGATTCAAACTCAATCCAAACATCATAAAAAAGTTCAATTTTCCAAACTATATTTACATTCTTTCATATATCACATGCCAAATAGATAACATGTGTTGTTTGAGGCCTCTTGAGTAATGCCAATTCCAACGATACACGGGGGTGTGTAAAACCCAACAAATTTTTGTCTTGTATGCTATGGTTTAATATCTTATTTGGAATGTTCGGAAGGATTTACAAAAAGACTGACATCTAGGGTTTTAATAGTGACACACATTTCTAGGAAAAGATACTCTTAGAAAGTTATAGATCTATATTAGAGCAAATCCAAAACCATATAATAGGTTGAAATATCATACAAAAATTCATGGCAGAGTTTTATGGTCTTTCCCGAGGTCAGTTTCGATCATAGTTTCATGAATGAAGCATCATCAAGTCTAGATTTTCCAATTCTAGTTGTCTGCACATCCAAAACTTCCCAAAATCATATGTAATCAACTAAGTTTACTCTTATTCTTGTGTTTTAAAATAGAATCATATCTCGTAAGAATTTAATGTGTTGTTATGATATTGTATGATTAATGGGAGGTTAATTAATCGAATAACCCCCGTATCTATCCTTTAGATCCCGAATGTATTTTATTCACTAAACATATATTCTTAATCTAAAAATGGTATAAAATAGATTCCATAAATAAGGAGATGGAGATAAAATATAATATCATGTATCTAAAAAAATAATTCCCTTATGATCTAAATTTGTTGTATTTTTCATGGTAAAGTGTAACAACCATTATGACGATGCCCATTGAATGTTATAATTAAAAAATAGTTTTCCTTTTTGATATTGTCGAGCATATGAAGGGGATAATAATAATCGGGTAGAACATTAATTAATTTCATTTTTATTAGCTCAAATATAATATCATGTGGTCTATCAATATTTTCAAACCAAAGAGGTAATTTCCACTTTGTGGTTGCATTAATATTTGAGATTGATTATTTAGAAAAAGAAACTATTTCCTATATGTAAGAATTTCACGCAACTTGAAATAACATTGGTATCTTGCAGATATCATTTATATCCAATTATTTTTCTTTAGCCTCAAATGTAGAGTAATCATGATGCGTAGAGACATAATTGACATAGGCTTGTAGGGGATTCCTTAGATGTGCTATCTCATCCTTAAGGGATTTAATCTTGGTACTCATAGCTTGAATTTGTATTTGAAAATTATTTTTAAGACTTGGATAGACTCGAGGATAGCCTTATGAAATATGTCATTGTTATATATTGATGAAAGACCCATATGAGGTGGCACAAAAGGGTCTTTTAAATTATTATCCTTAACAAAGAGTTTTACATGATGTAGAATTTAGGAACAAAGAAAGGAAGAATATAAATATATCATACAATATAGAAAATAGAGAAAAAATTATATAGTTGTAGATAGGTAAGAGTAATCCCCAAAGCCGAGTAAAAAGGTAGGCCAAAAAGTGTTTTTCAGCAAAACTCGATGTTGTCAAGAAATTAATAAAACAACCATTTATAAAAATAAAGATGAATTTGAAAAATTAAAGAGAGGTGTTGTAATATCTCAATATGATGAACAAAAACCTCCAAGGGATTTTATAAATTATTGTATACTTTTCCATTTATTCCTTATTAATAAAAATATATAATTTGAAAATATAAAAATTGTGCTAAAAATAGTACAAACAAAAAGATATTCATTTTATTTTATCAAGATAGAGAAAATCCTAAGAAATTTTTGAAAATAAATTTGTTAATTTAGAGATATGCGATTTAAAGGTGATTGTATGATTAGGAAACCCTAGAAATAGGCCCCAAAAGGAGGACCAATTATGAGACCCCAAGGAAAATTTTGAAAATCATATTTAGGTCATGAAATAGATGGGAATCAAAATTAAATATGAATAAAAAACATTAAAAGATTGAAGAAATATACAACCCTAGGGTAACATAAGATTGTGCAAGAGCAACGGTTGGGTTCACTAAATGTTTACACCTTAAAAATTCTAAATACAATATAAAAATACATGATGAAATGGTTTCTTACGAGATTATTATGCATTAATCAATCAACATTAATCATGCACATTTTGAATAACATATTAATACTAAAAACTATCCTAAAATGATACGATGATACAAGAAAATACTTAGTTGTATAGAGTAGTGAAAGGAGTATTTGGGTATGTAGAATGGATGGATGAGTTTTTATGAACTTGAAAGTTCATATTTGAAACTATAATTAAAAACTTCTCATTTCCAATACCATATAAATCTTCGCATAATGTGGTACGATCCTAAATCCTTTTGTATGGTTTTGGACCTTTGCGTCCTTGGTTTATGTAACTTCCCCTATCCTTCACTTTCATGGAAATGTGTGTCTTTGTATGTCACTGAAGCTCACACAACATGCAATGGCCTAAAACAATTATAAACCCTAGACTCGTGTAATACCCTTTATCAAAACATTAGATAACAAAATGATAAATCAATATGTATCCTAATGTATGGGTGACGCTAGACCACTCTCTTTTGACAATCAACCTTTCTTTTGAACCAATACAAGTGCTACACTACACCCACGTGAGCGAGATAAATCCTCGTATAGTTCTCCTAGTGTAGGTGCATGTGCAAGGTATGTAATCTAATACAAAAACCTATGTGCACCCTCGTATCTCTTGACATAAATATAGTAGGATAACTATAGAGTAGAGAATGCACCCAACATGATATTAGTGTGATGTAGTGTGCTTTAGTTTCTAGACTAAACCCTTTTGTCCCTTGAAGACATTTGACAATGCTTGGAGTGACTTTCTCTTTCTAAGACATGACTCTATGACCTTTGAGTGCTTGTAAATGGAGGAAGATAAAATCTTAGACCTGATTAAGTGTTTCATAATTGTTGTAGTGACTACTTTAAATGATGTGCAACTACTTTAGGGATATTTAGGAGAGCATTAAGTGATTTGGTGTTGATATTTACAATGAGATATTATAAGAGTATCGGGTGATTTATAAATCTCAATTGACTTACTTATATAGTCTTCCATAGGTCAAAAATTTGCATTAAAGTTGACCGAGGAATGTGAAATAACACACATAAGATATTCAAACTAGAAAAAAGAGTCGTTAGATGGAAGGGTGCAAAATTGTATAGGTTGGGAAGGACCATACTCCATTATGGCCTTGAGTTGTATGATTTTACCAAAGGAGACAATGATGTAAAAGATAAATTTTGGGATGATTGGGATTGATTCACCGATTTAGTTAATAAATATTCTCTGGATGAATAATAGGTCAATATGCAAAGACGAACAAATCAAGAGAGAGAAAGAGAAAGATGTATTGAATGTGCTTATAATGTGAGTATTTGTCTTAACAAAGGAACAAAGCCAAACTTGTCATTACGAAAGGATAAGTTACCAAATTTGAGTGTCTATAATATGTGTTGAAACAATTACAAAACTCCGATGATCTAATTTCAATGGTGACAAAATCCAAGACTTGAAAAAGCAAGGTTACAAACCTTAACATTCTTTTGTAAAGAGGTGAAAATGCAAGTTAGCATCGACAAAACCAAGCTAATGATCTTATCTCTAAGAATAAAAATGAATTATTTCATCTTTCATCTAAAAGGAGAGCCTTTTGAAGTAGTTTCAGAATACAACTATCTTGGTCTAGACTTTCAAAATAAACTTAGCTATGACGCATGTGTAATGAAAAGAGTACTAGGTGGATGGAGATATATTTATGCGTAACAAAGTATATGTAGGCATATATAGTTATAATTGGAATGGAAGACCACTGAGGTCCTATTTGGGTTTCTTTCATAATCATAGTGGTGTTTAATGGGTGGGAACTATGGGCTAGTGGTATTGTGAATTTGAAACAGAGGCACATAAAAAGGACCTAAAAGCACCTAATAACAAACCAATTCAAAATCAAGGCTTCAATCCCTTAAGAAATAATTATTTCATAAATACACACTTTCCCATTAGGGATTATTGCTACGATATATGTTACCATACTACTTGAAAATAATAGAAAACATGGGGATCAACAAGTGGCCTATGGCCGTAAGGAAAGAAGAGATACACATGAGAAAGAGCACATAGACAAGACAAAATCAAAAGTGGATGAATAGATGGGATGTTAGTTTAAATAAATTCCCTAACCCTAACAAAGAAATGAAAAAGCTAAATGAATGGAAAATTTAGAATAGGCACATGGATAAAGAAAAAAGTAGGAAACAACAACACTATCGAAAAATTTAAAGCCAATGAGCATTGTGAAGAGGCATACATAGGGACTGGAATCAAATGGAAGGGGAGTATTATCATAGCTCAATTAAGGGCTAGATCCCATATACTCAAATGTGAGACATGTAGATGGGTGACCTCTAAGGAAGAATGGTAGTAGAGAAAGAATCGTTGAGATAGTTGTGCTCCATAAACTATTTTTCAATTTCAAACATGGAAAATGACATTGAATAAAGTGGTGCAATGTTGCCTAATTATAGGTTTAAGCTTCATAAAAATAGCCTTGACAATAAATAAATTTTTTGGCTACTCAATGTGATGAAGGCATTGAACAAGATGCATTATTTCTCAAGCTCAACTTTGATAAAGCGTAAGATCCTATTTGATGGCATTTCATTCTCAAAATGGTTGAGTGGTTAGGATTGGTCCTTGTTTCAACAAAAAAATCAAAAAAATATTAGGAAGGCACAAAATTACAACATGGTCAATGACAACCTCATACTTTCGTTTGATGTCCAACAATCTATCCATCAAGGATGCTCACTAGCTCCCTTTCTATATGTGTTATCAACTAATGCTCTTGGCTACATGCTCCATCAAGCTTACTATTATAGAGACCTAAAAGAAATATCTCAATAGGATGCTTACACTCTTAACTCTAATTTTATGGATGACTCCATGCTATTTTTATATAACACTAAACAAGATATTTCCAATGCCCAAGTAATTCTTCATGTTTATTATGAAGTGTTCGAGTCCTTGATTTCTATGATAAAAAAACTTAGGTTGTCATCATCAAAGGTGCTTCTAAATATATGTGGATACCCATCAACCTAGGACATCATCCCCATGGTAACCTTACTCATTATTTAGGTATTTGGGCTTTGGTATCCATTTCTCACCCTCATGATAAATGAGACTAGATGCTTAATAGACTTAAGAAAAAAATGGAAAATGGTCTCGTAAGTATCTTCCCTAAGGAAAGTTGATTATTATCAATCACATTTTTGGCCAACTAATGTTATTGCTCATTTTGTTGGCTCATATCTAGATAAGATTACTACAAACTTATTCACTTGGTCTATAATTTCCTTTGGACCAATAGTTTAGGTGAAAAAAGGATGGGTGCCATCACTTGGGATGTTTGTATTCAACCTAAATCTATTGGTGGTTTTAGAATTATTGAAACTTTACAACAAGGGAAATGTCTTGCTGCCAAGTAGTTAGGAAGAGCTACTCAAGGTATTGAACCATGAAAGATCATTATCACGTAATGTGTTAGACTTGTTACTAATAAACACTCGTGGACCTCCACCCCTAGGGAGGATAAGGTTATTAATGTTTGGTTTTGTATTGTTTTCGGATCTCTTCCCCTCATGCGTGATTGGGTGGCCTAGCAAGAAACAAACCCTTTTTATAGTGGCACCAACATTCCCTTTGACATGGATTGAGTATCCCCAACTCTAGCCTTTGGTGGAATCAAGTTTTTCAAGCTAATGATCTTCCTCTTATTGTTCAACATGAATACAAATTTTCCCTTTCCTTTCGCAAATATAAATTTTATCCCTGTTAAGGATATATGGGATCCAAAGACTTATAACTAACATCCTTGGAATCTATTGTACTATATATTTGGGTTGACATGCTACCCTCAAGCATGTCTTTGCTTCACTCATTCATCTTATTCTCCTAAAGACCTTAACAACACCACTAATTCTACATCCCTATGGATAGATTGGCACGTGTACAACTGGTTGGGTATAACCTCCACCACACCAAAAATTTATATCAACTCATACAACCTCCACTTCCATTGGAAATATCTCTTAATGTTAAATGATAAATGTCATTCCCTAGCTCTCATTGAAGTACATGGATTTTAATATTTTACAATGTAAGTCAAATGTCAATTAATGGGCTCATGTATTCTTTATATGAAGCTCCCTATTGATCACACATTATCTAAATCGACCTCACCACATGTAAATAACCTTTCTACCCAGCTCATGAAAGGGTTCATATTTTATGGCACTACTCTTCCTTATTTCAACTATGGTATACTCTTCTCTCCTCACTCGTGATCTATTTTCCACTAATTTCAACCAAAAAAAAAAATCTCCTTATCCTCTTTCTCCATCCCTCTCTCACTCATTTAGAACAATAATCAATTGAATTTGTCAAAATCAATGATTTTTCGTGGGTATATTAATACATCCATATTAGATTTTTGGCACATTATGCGTTCTCGATGATGGAAGAAGGGTTGTAGTGGTCTTTACAAATCATGAATATATGTCCTTCAGATAACAACCATTCTATTGTGCATTTAATACATCCATATTAGTTTCACATTAGTCACGCCTTCCTCAATGTGACATGGACCAGAAAGCATATTTTCCTTGATCAAAGGTTTAGATAGGGAAAAAGAGAACATAGGAGTGATTGTAACATTGAACTCAGGCCAAACTGCAAGTAGTGACAACAGTTGATAGAAAACACAGATCTTTTGAGTTTTATGCACGAATCTGATACTTTCTCATTCACTTAATCAAGTGGTCCACCATTTCTTTGTTGTATCTAATATTGAAGCTGCACAATACATTTTAAGTTTTTCTGTCTTCTCAGGTAGGCCATTAAACATTTTAATGCAATGTACTACTGTATTTTCTTTTATCTCAATCCATTCTCTCCTTGGATATATTCTCATGTAGTTGCAGAGGCGTATATTTTCTGCCTGCAACCCAAGATTCAAACATCCTATCTGTTTTTTGCTCCAAAGAAAATCCTTCAACTTTCATTTTTTCATAGCATTTGCAAGCCTCCCCTGGTTTTCCATTCAGAAAGAATCCATCCAACAAAATGATACAAGAACTATCATCAGGACAGAAACGATGCTTCTCCATAGCATTCCACAAGCTTTAAGACATTCTCATGTTGGCCCCAACTACAACACCTTCTGATGGACATAAGGAAAGTTTCCATTGTAGGAGCACAAACAAGTTTTTTTCATTCTATCAATGAGCTCAAAGATTGCATCCCCATTTTTAACAAATCTAAAAAATGCATGATAGATTCTAATTTTCGGTGCAAACCCCTTTTGAATCATCTCATCCAACATGTTGTAAGCCTCTTTCACTTCCCATGCCATACAAAGGTGTAAAACAAGTGAGATGTATGTTACAACATTCAGATTGAAACCCTTTTCTTGAATTTTGTTGAAGAGATGCAATGCTTCCTCAATTTTGTTTAGCCAGAACATAAATTACTGCATTATACACCTTCAAGTTTGGAGTAAAACCTTTCTTCATCATTTCATCATAGCGGTTGATAACATCATAGAATTTGTCCTGCCTTTGAAAGGCAACAAATGATAGTAGTATAAGAACAAACATCGAGGGTGATGCATAGATTATACATGTCATTCCACAGCCTTTTGACATGATACACATCTAAAATGTTGCCCCAACCATTGAGAAGAACATTAAAGCTCCCTGTTTCCAGTGGAAAGTACTTATTATTGAGATAAATTAATTCTTCAACCTCTTCAAGATATTGATATCTGCAAAGAGCATGGAGAAGGCAAATGAAATCATCTTAGTCTACAACAAGTTTGAACTTTTCTATGGCATGAAACGTTCTTATAGCTTTGTCAACGACCTGAGCAACAACATACCTTTAAATCCAACAAAAAGAGTACAATTACCAACTTTGAGATGCGTAAGCCCCCAACAGAAAATTGAAGCAAATATAAGGACATACAAAGAAATATTTTAAAATATGATGCTTAAATTGCAAAGCAACATAATTTGATTACAAATCTAAACAAATACAAAGGTATATAGGTTGCAATTGCATAAACTTCACAACTTGTTCTCCTCAAAATAACATAAACATGTTACTACATTTGCTTAGAAATTCTTTAAAAAGAAGCCTAATCGTAGGTCAGTAAGACGTAAGAGGAAAAATTACTATAATTACTCTGCAAATTTTCACATTCCTCGATACCATGCAACCATTCTACTGATTGAATTAATTTTTAAGAACAAACATAATAACAAATAAGAATTATGTTAACTTCATAAATTTTTGTTCGGATAATGTGATAAGGCAAAACAATAATTTTTGTAGTCCTTTTTGTGGAAAGGAACATTGTTTCTTGTCTTTGATTGTGGATTTGATGTTGTTCATGAAATTCACTGTTTCAACTTATTGGTTGCATGCAGGGCATAAATTGTGTTGTATTTTATTTGTAGTAAGGAAACTCAATTGTATTGTGTTTTATTTGAAGTAAGGAAACTCATTTGAATTTAGTTCAGCTATTAGTTTTGTTTACATTTTTTTTCTGTAATGGATATTTTTTATTTTTATATTAATTTTTGTGTGAGAAGTTCTTAGTGGTAAGTAAGGAAAAGAATTTTAGATCAAAAAAATACATATGATAGTAGGCATTGCTCATTGTTAGCAAATGAAATTTTTATTAAGTAGATTGTTTACATTATTCATTAAAATTTTTTCTATTTGAAATTTAATTTTTACACGGTCATATGTAGGATGAAAACTATGTTGTCTTAGATAAAAAATTCTTTCGATTAGGGTATATACTCGCATCTTTATTGTGAATGAAATCATCCTCCAAAAATGTATTTGGGCCAAAATTGTTGGGAGGGAAATTAAAAACGTAGAAAAGGAAATGAGAGTTAATTTTTTTTTTAAGGATGCATATAGAAAAATTTGCATTCAGAGATTTTATCTTGGACTCTTGCTCATATAAGAGAGTACTTTACTTTCATTTAATTTAAATATTTAAAACTGTAGTACTTTAGTCATGTTATTATTTACCATAACAAACAAAAAAAAAACATGGGGCATCTATTCTATTTATGAATCCTTGCCTGATTAAAGAATAAATGTACATATATTAATTCTATCATATTATATACTTCAACAAAAAAATATTATAAAAGTTGAAATATCTAATAAATTTAAAATTTATTACAAATTTGCAATTCTACATAAATTTGAAATTTATTACAAACTTATAATTTATTTTAAATATTATGTTTAAATTTATAATAAAAATAATTTTCTTGCAACAAAATTGGCAAGTGTTTATCATGAGATGACAAAGTTAATGCAAATATTACTTTTTATAGTTTATTAGTTTTATGTTGTCATTATTGGGGTTAGTATAATATATGGCAATAGAAAAATAAAATCAACTATTTTCTAAAGTTTTGCCACTTGCAAATTATATTGAGAAGGAAAATGTTGACGTTGTGGTGTAGACCGTAAAAAGAAACTCGACATGGTTATAAAATGTAGTGATGATATGGAGTTTGCTTTCATGGGATAAACATAACATAAATTAGAAACATTTACATTGTTGTAAGCTATAGTTTTTTGCTCCAATGTTTGTAGTGCACTCTTTAAAACTCTTACAAATGAAACATTTTATTCCCTAGGAGAGCATATAGAATGGCGTAAGATAAGTTCCCATAAAGATGACACAAAATCACATGGTCGGCCCTGTGTTTCATGGTTAACAAAATCATAAACTACAATGGCTTGACTTGGGATGATGGGTCCACTCCATGTATCCCTCTCTAAATTGTGTCAAGACAAACAAGATATTTCACCATAAATTGAAATGTGTTCTACCTGCCAAAAAAATTACCAAGGGGTTTGTTGTTAACAATAACTTGCTCCGCCCGCTTTTCTCCAATTTATACAATAACCAAAAATAGTGTGGTTTGCATGTTCTTAATTATTTGCGCTGACAAAAATTGCATGGCATTTGCATGTGTATTAGTATTTAGGGGGGAGACATGCATACAATGACATCCACTAACCAATTATATATTAAATTATTTCCTTGCTCTTACATAAATGTATTTCTTCACATACCATATCCTTGTTAAAAAAGAATCCTATTCCTTTTCATATATAGACAAACGTAAACATAAAGATTTTATAAACAAGGTCTTTTTAATCTAATATGAATATTACACATATTTCTTGGTTTTGGTTATGAAGAGATGAAGAGAATCTTTTCCATAAAATTCACTCGAGGTATGTTACCGGTTCTTATTGTTGTACCTTTAATGGTAGCAGATTTTTATGGCCATCGTCGGAAATATTCTTGATAAAAGTCCTAATTGTTAACCTCTTAGCTATATATAGTTGGAAATTATCTTTGTAAGAACGACTTCAACCATGGAAAAGGTTTGGGACATGTATGCATTTAATTCACAATTTTCCTAACTTTCCATTCGTGTATTTGTATTATCTAACAAATGGATAACCACCCATTCCTGAGCTTTGACACCAATGCTCGTAGATAGTAGGCACCATTACGATTATCGATGACTTTAGATGATGACACCTTTCCATAAATGTTAGCTATAGATAGTTGCTTTCCAATCATCTCCATTTACTACAAGGGTATATTATGGAGGAGGCCCATGACCAACACATACCGTGTTTTATAATTCGCCCGTCACATGCGGACAATAATCGTAACTTTCTATCATCAATGTTTGTTTGCAATTTCTTTCTTTCTTGCATTTACTCAAACTTACAATTGACAGGAGGAAAACCAAGTAGCAACCAATGTGGTTGGGTTTTGAACGAGTAACCTTTACATTTCCCACAGTTTTTATTTCAACTCTTTAACCCTTCTTGCAATCGCATGAATGATGCAAGTGAGATGAAGACAATAATGTAAAGCTCATATAAAAATTTTCTTGCTCTTATTCCCTGTCATTTTTTATTCTTTGCATAAAACTATTCTTCATGTCCATCACATTTTCTCTAGATTATTCCCATTCTCTTCACTCGCATTTCAAGTCCTTTCCTTTAAACCATCTTCATGAATACTTACTCCTCTCTAACATTACCGCACATTACTCCTCTGCCCTCTGCACTAATTTTGGCTTCTATTCCACTCTCTCTTCCTCTGTATAACTGACAAATCAAATAACTTAAGTATCACAACTATGCTCCTCTATTTACTTCATCGCAGACCTGCTAGTTGTAATTAACTAGTTCCCAGTAGCTTGTTTCTTGTATGGGGAAATCCCAGACTCTTAACTCTTGCACTTTTGATAGAAAGCAGCATCTGGTGACAATTGGGTAATGGAACTTTTTAAAGATTTTGTCAGTCTGATGTGTAAGGTTGTGAAGGTTGTGAAGGTAGCTAAGGAAATCTTGGATGGAAATTGATCATGATCCTGCGTGGAATGCTGCTGATTTTGGCAGATAATGATTTGGGTTGGTACCTGTACCTCTGTAAGCCATTTCTCACTATATATTCATTTAATTTGAATTGAAAAAGAACGCCCAATTCTCTTACTTGTATCATTGTCGTTCACAGAAATCAATAAATGGGTATAAAACAATTTTTGAGGACAAAGAAGGCGACTCTGTTTCATTTTGATTGTGGTAGAAGTAGATTGAATGACAATGCAAATTCCAACGCTTCAGTGATAATCATAAAATACCAGTGCCAATGCCATCCACTGCCAATCTCAATCTCAATATCACAGCATTATGTAGAGAGGGTCAATTGAAGGAAGCGCTACACATTCTGCTTACCATACACAACCCCCTGTAGATTCTTCTACATATCTTCAACTATTGCAGACCTGCATTGCCAAGAAAACCCTTTCAGAGGGTAAGCAAATCCACTCCCACATCAATGAGAGGGAATTTAATTTTGCTGCACACAAACTTTTACAAAATACCCTTATACACATGTATGACAAGTGTGGAAGTTTAGTTGCTGCTCGCCAAGTGTTTGATCAAATGTCTGAACGAGACGGCTTCTCATGGAATGTGATCATTGCAGCTTACAGAAGACATGGGTATCCTCATGAGGCATTGAAACTGTTTCACCAAATGCAACAAACAGGTGTCCAACCAGATCAGTTCACCTTTGCCAGCATACTCCCAGCCTGTGCCAAAATAAGAGCTTTGGAACAAGGTATGGACATACATCAAAGCATAATGGAAAGGGGTTTTTTCACAGATTATGTGATTACAAATGCCCTGGTGGATATGTATGCAAAATGTGGAAACATAGACAAGGCATGTGAAGTGTTTGACAAAATATCTAAAAAAATGTGGTCTCATGGACTGCAATGATTGCAGGATATGTGCAAAATGGATTTGTTGAAAAGGCCTTGGAAACTTTTAAGCAAATGCAATTGTCTGGTATCAAGCCAAACGCCACAACTTTTGCCAGCATCTTCCCGGCCTGTGCCAAAATGGGAGCTTTAGAACAGGGTATGGACATTCATCAGCAGATAGTGGAAAGGGGATTTTTATCAAATGTTGTAGTTGCAAATTCCCTGCTAGATATGTATGCAAAATGTGGAAGCATACACAAGGCACGTGAACTGTTTGGCAAAATGCCTGAAAAAAGTGTGGTCTCATGGACTGCAATGATTACAGGATATGCACAAAATGGTGTTCTTGACGAGGCTTTAAGGCTTTTCGAAGAAATGCCTCAAAAAAATGTGGTCTCATGGAATGCTATGATTGCAGGATATGCACAAAATGGGGTTGTTGAAAAGGCTTTGGAAATGTTTAAGGAAATGCAATTGGCAGGGATAGAGCCAAACTCTGCAACCTTTGCCAGCATCCTCCCAGTCTGTGCCAAAATGGGAGCTTTAGAACAGGGTATGGACATCCATCAAAGCATAATGGAAAGGGGATTTTTGTCAGATATTGTAGTTGCAAATGCCCTGGTAGATATGTATGCAAAATGTGGAAACATACACAAGGCATGTGAACTGTTTGACAAAATGCTTCAAAGAGATGTGGTCTCATGGACTGCAATGGTTGCAGGATATGCACAAAATGGGTTTGTTGAGAAGGCCTTAGAAACCTTCAAGAAAATGCAATTGGCAGGCATAAAGCCAGTTTCCACAACCTTTGCCAGCATCCTCCCCGCCTGTGCTGAAATGGGAGCTTTACAACAGGGTATGGGTATCCATCGAAGCATAATGGAAAGAGGATTTTTGTCAGATGATGTAGTTGTAAATGCCCTTGTAGATATGTATGCAAAATGTGGAAGCATACACAAGGCACGTGAGTTGTTTGACAAAATGTCTCGAAAAATGTGGTCTCATGGACAACAATTATTGCAGGATATGCACAAAATGGCTTTTGCAAGGATGCTCTCAAACTCTTTGAACTAATGAAGCACTCTGGAACATACCCTGACCATGTAAGCTTCGCTTGTGTTTTATTAGCATGCAGCCATGCAGGTTTAGTGGACGAGGGCTGTAAATACTTCAATGGCATGACTGACTCTTATTGCATTATGCCTACAATTGATCATTATGTGTGCATGGTTGATATTCTTGGTCGTGCTTCCTATCTTGAAGAAAGCCTAAACTTTATCATCAAAATGCCAATTAAACCTGTGGTGGTTGTGTGGACGTGTTTGCTTGGTGCCTGTAGAGCACATAAAAATATAGGGTTAGGGGTATTTACATCAACTCTTCTTTTTGAGCTGGATCCTAAAAATGCTGCGACTTATGTTCTTCTGTCAAACATCTATGCAGAAGTGGGCAGGTGGGGTGAGGTTCAAATGGTAAGGAGATTGATGAAAGACAGAGGAATTAAAAAGATACCTGGCTGTAGTTGGATTGAAGGCCATAAAATGGTCCGTGCTTTTTGTGTAGGAGACAGATGAAACCCATAGAAACAGATGGATACAAAGTTGGAGAAATTGTCTTGGGAGATATTTAATAGATTCAAGACATGTACTGAATGATGTGGAGAGGAAAATAAAAATCCATTCCTCTGCCACCACAAGAAGCTGGAAATTGCGATTGGATTGTTAAGGGCACACCCTTGAACAACTATTAGTCTCTTCAAAAACCTTCCAAGTGCAAGTTGACTGCCATGCTGCAACCAATTTTTTTATATCGAAGATTGTTCAAACAAATTGTGAGAGATGCGAACAGGTTCCATTGTTTCAAACAGAGACAATGTTCTTACAGAGATGCTAAGTAAAGCAATCTGTAAACATAGACTTGCATAACAAGGTGCACCGTGTCACATCTGCAGTGATAAAGAAGGGACCAGGTTTTATTTCCAGTTTCTAAAAAGTGTTCTTTCTAAGTGTTTAGAGGTCTAGACCGTGCTGGTTACTTTTATAAAATCAGATATATGGTTTATAATGTGCATCACTGCCTATGATATGATGAGGAATGGTTAAAGCCTGTTTTATGATACCATGGATGTGTCATGACATCGAACTATTTTCAGGAAATCTTCACATGTCTGGAATGAAAAGCTGGAGGAGATGGAGAATGGAAAAAAGTAAAAGGAGACTGGACACTTCAAGGAAATGAAAAGATCCTTGGCCAACAGGAACTGTGAGAGGAGCTTAAAATCTATCCAGTGCTTGGAGATGATGGGGAGAGCATCTCTTGATAGTTATTTACTACAACTTTTGTCATTTGGTAAGGTCCATTTGTTTGGATTGAATGCATTATCTTGTGTCTATGTCAGCTCTGTTATTTGGGATTGAGTTACACACACCAGATTGTATTTGTAAATTTTTCTATGCTCATTTGAATTTTGTCTTATTTATGGTTAGAGATATCTAATGTTGCATCACATCCCTATTTTTTTGTGGTTGGAATCATCCAATTTGTAGGTATTAGGGGCAGCATGAATAATCAGCCTCTTTTGATTTAGTGTCAATGTACTAAGGACTATCTATTCTGTCAAATTTATTGGGATCGAACTTGTCTTCATTCTTTATGGTGTCGAGTCATTGCATTCAACAAGATTTGATATGTGGTGGGCTCTTTGTGAACAACTTCACCAATAAACCAGTGACCAATTGACGTGCCAAATCCCTTTGATTTAGTCAATTAATATATTTGTGATTTACAATCTTTTACTTTAATTTAATTTGGTTTCAATTGATTTAGACCATTTTGCAATAGCTCTTGCACTTGTCTCTTTATCTCTTCATTCTCTTGAGTTTTTAACCTATAAGGTTCCTTGTTTGGAATACTTGCTCCTAGAATTGAGTTAATATAGTGACTTAATGCTTCTAAATGGTGGTAATCCTTATAGTAGTTCATTGGACACTTTATCACCATACTCTTCCAACAAATTTTGAATTTTAATTGTAACTCATTCACCTTAGTGTTATTCCCAAATTTTACTAGCTTGGAAACGAAGGAAAAACATGCCTCGCTTTCTTGGTCTCCGTTAAGAACTCCTTTCTAGATACCAACATCACTTTTGGACTATTGTCCACCTCTTCTCCATTTTATTTCAATGGAATCAATGTGGATCTCTCCCTATCTTTCATGAAAGTATGTGTTTTACCTATCATCATGTGTTTCCTATCAAACTACCAAGGCCTAGCCACAAGAACATGAAACACATTTAAAGGCATAACATCACTAACAACTTCATCTCTATATGCTCTAATTTTATCTAGACCGCACGGAAACGCCCCTAGACCCCATTCGTACCAGGTTGGGCACGCGTTTTGGGTACAGTACGGGTACGCCCGGGTACAAAGGTACGTACCACAGAGTACCCATGTTTTTTTCTTTTTTAAGTGCAAAAAAATATAAAACACGAGGGCTCGATTGGAATTGAACTTTGGAAAGTTCGTGTGAGATTCAATATTGCCAATAGGCTCTGAAGGGTCGAGAGAGATGAAAAGGACTTCATTTGGTTGACTTACTATTTGGGGGCTTTCTTGTTGCTCCTCATGGGTCCTTTATTCTTCAGTCAATTTGGAAGGCATGGGAACAAGTGAAGCACTTGGTGGTTGGGCAACCTATCTTCTCTTCATTTGACATTAGGTGCCAAGCCTACAAATCGATTTTGTCGAATCAGAAATATAATGACAAGATCCTTGCCTTGACAAGAGGTTGTTCTGCCCTCCTTTGGTTTGAGAAAGGAATTAAAATATTTCATGACTTTAAATGTTTTTTTAATGTCCAATGATATGTCTAACTCAAGCTTAAGGCATTAATAATGAATTATCAAATCTATAATACAGTCTATGTTATTAACTATTATGTTTTGAACATTATGAATCAATACAAACTCAAGTCTCAATTCTCAAAGTATTGGAAATTTGTTTTCATGTTCTATGAATGATTTTAAGTTGTATGAGTATTAAATTTCAATAAGTATGCAAATGTTTCTTTAAATTTATAATTTTATATGCATATATATATAAAACCTACTCCCCAAAGCTGTTGCACTGAGATTTTTAAAAATTGTTTTGAGCCCAAGTATGAAATAGATTTACCCATATTGTAAGTCTAGAATTTTATAGTTGACTACACATTGTTCATTTATGTCACTTCATGTCTTTTGAACAACAAATAAACTTTTGAATGGGTTGGGTGTACTGCTCAATTTAACCCTAGCTTCTCCACCATTTCTTAGATACTAAGTTATATGTACTACCCTAATCAATAAATAATTTACAATATTTACCTATGGATTTATACATTGTTTCAAGAGGTTTTTCATTATAGTGACTCACTTTTCTCTTTTGTTGGTTTCAAGAGTATCTTCGTTGAAAGTGATTCTCCTTGTTTTGGGCCTTTAATGTGGATGGGTGACCCAACACTTTATTCATATCCTTGAGTTATGTGGTTTGTTCCTTTAGTCCTCTTGTTGCTGTTTTGGGGATATTTTGGTCATTCTAATGGCTTATAACAAAAATATCTACTACACCTAAAACATTTCCCAATGAATCTTCCTCTTCTTCCATAAAACCCTCTTCCTCAATGTTTTTGAAGAACATCCTCTTCCTCTTACCCCGCAACTTACTATCCTCTCTATCATGGGTTTGTTGTCCTCTTCCACCAAAGTTTCCCCCTCTCCCTCTAGATAACCTTCCTTTACCTACAAAGTTCACATGTATCCTTTGTTACAACTTAACTTATGCCTTAAATGCACATTGATAAACTTAATGTATGCTTATAAGGTTCAACAACTAATCTCATCTTGACTATTCAAACGCAGTCCATTCACATACCTTGCTACCTTTTCTAGGTCATCTTCTATGTGTCCAACTCTTATAGTGAGTTTGTAAAAATCTTCATTGTACTCCTTCACATCTACTTTTTTAATCTTAATTTTGTAACTTTTTGAATAAGCTCATGTGATAGTTTGAAGGTAAAAATTTGGCCTTTAGTTTAGTCACCATTCTATCTCAAGATTTAATTCTCTCTCTTCTTTCCCTCTCAGTTTGCACATAGTCCCATCATAAAGAGGCATGACCCTTTAACCTTTTGCAAGAAAAATTCACATGCTTGGTTTCCTTCATTCATTCATTTGTGTGTCAAAGTACTTTTCCATCACAGTAATCCATTCTATGAGCTCTTCACCATTCAAAGAGCCACTATAATAAGGTGTGTCCAGTTTGGGTTTGCTTCCAATCTTTGCCATGACAATGAGATATCCGGTTTCAATTATGTCCTCCACTTCTTTAGGTCCTTGAGCTTTTTGGGCTCTCTCTCCTTCATCATCACTCACATCATCAATTTGAACTTCTCTTCTCTAGGATGTCTCCATTACAACAAGTCTTTCTTGGACCTCTCTCATAATTTTTGTCAACTCAACAACTCTAGGTGCTCCTACTCTTGCATCCCTTCTACCTTCATCCCATTGTCACTAAATCTCTATCAACACTTGCATAATTTTTTACAGTCTTCAACAATCAAACACACTTCTTTCTTCACACTTTTCCAACAAGAAAAACCTAACTCGATACCAAAAATGATGCAGCCCAAAAACCAATCAATGTATATATGTTCTATAACCCGTTGACCAATACCCAAAGCGTTAAGTAATTAATTGTTTCTCTATAACTTATTGATCAAAATAATGGTGCATACATAATGGTTATATCAATACAACATAACCAAAGAAGATGTAATATACTATTAACAAAGAAAAGCAACGAAACTAAAACCAACATTAGCTACCTACACCAATATATTTTTCCAAAAATGAAGACTAATTTCTTCTCTCCTCCTCATCTCTTAATGCATGGCTAATTAATGCAAAACAACCTCTAAATTCTCTCTCTATGATGTCATCTACCCCTAAAACAAGCATTCAATTTAATAAAAATGAACTTTAAAACATGATAGATACAACCATTTTCTTATTTAAGGAGAATGAATTTATGAAACCCTCTAACCTTGACAATTGTACATCATGACAAAGCTAACTAATTAGAAAAATCAAATAATTCGCTTTTTTGAATGATATGGGACAATCCCGTGGATGCTCCTGTATTAAGAGCACTCTGTGTTTCAAGGCTAAATCTTCTCACAATTTAACATTAAAATAAATAGACAATCATCTATTGACACCAATTGAAGAATGTGCTTAAAAATTAATGGCCATGGTAGAGTGTACCTTCAACTCCTTATTCAAATTTTTAAAGTGTACTTTGAAATTATTACAAGATTTCAAAAACTAAATTCTATATAAATGGATAGAAATATATTCATTTCTAAATTTCAAATAGGGAGAGGACCCTATAACCGTGCACCTAACTTTAGGGGCACGCAAATATATGTAGGTATGTCGGTAGCATAAAAAAATTATATCATCGTGTAGCGTATGATCATGCCATATTGACATTTTCGTTTCGCGTGTTAATTTGGAGGGAAAAATAGTTTTTGAATTGATTTAATATGAAGAAAATCAATATAAAGCATTATAAAGAGGGACTAATGAGAAATCCTATGTGTACTTTATTCTCATTAACTCTTAAAAAGTGTAATTAACCGAAAAGTGAACAACTATTGGTGCTTTTGTCAACAACCTATGGTGAAAAGAGATGTACATGTTTTGGTACCCTTCTCGGTTATGTGGTCCTCTTAGTCCTCACGAGAGTTACTTGAGGTGAATGAGCAAATAACAATAGAAGCACATGGGCCAAAATGATTAAGATAAAGTCTTAATCAATTCTATAAACGCTATTAAAGAACTTTAAAACTTCTCAATGCCTTTGTGCAAAAGCTTAAGTGTGTAGGAAAAAAAAGATTATAGTTTTCCTCTTCAACAAAATCATTAACACGAAAAATCCTCTCTCCGAAATCTAAAGGGATAAGCATATCCCTTCTCACCAAAAAAAAAAATAGATGACTAGACTACTAGGATCCCATTACATTTTTATTTATTTGGATTGACGATGCATGTTATATTTTTGTATTCTAGGAAATTTATCCAAGGTATTGTTTGGGTGTTATATTTTGATTAAGATAATTTGAGAGTTCTATATTGGGGGTAGTAGGAATCGTAAATGTGGCCATACTAGTTTAGACTTATACAAAGATAATGAGATACTCATCCCTACTTTAGTGTAATAGATTTTCTTCTTCAAATCTCATCATAGTTTGACAAAAAAAAAAAAGTAATTTCATTCTCTCCTAGTTTATTGAATGAGGATGTAAATGCTTCAATGAATAATTTATTGAAATATTTAGAAGATTGTTATTTTGTACCAATTTTTTTTTAAGTGTATTTGAATTCTTGTCGATGATAGTGATGAATCTAAAAGTAATTTTGTTCAATTCATCCACAAACAGTTTTGTTTTTGCTCATGTTCGCCTTTTTTAATTACAATAGGCTTACCTTCTTGGCTGAGGACCGCACTTATGGATATTGCATTTGTATTACAATCAACAAGTAACACTTCGTAAAATTTAGGCAATATTAGAACTAGTTGTTTCAGAACTTGTCTCTTCAATAACTAAAAAAATCTCTTCTACTACTATTTTCCATAAAAAGTTCTTCTTTGTCTCCCTTCATAGTCTTCATGACAGGTGCACAAATGCCACTAAAGTTTCATATGAACTTCTTGTAAAAAATGACTAGACTATGAAAGATCCTAGCTTCAAAGCACGGTGTTTGGAGAAGGCCATTCCAATATTGTTTTTACCTTATCTTGGTCCATTTTAAACCCATCTTATTACAAATCCCAAATACATGAACTGCTTTATATGAAGCTATACTTTTTCAAGTTAACTACCAAATTTTCCTCTTTCAATGTACTCAACACAAATCTTAAATATCTCAAGTGTTCTTCCTTAGAATGACTTGAAACTAAAATATCATCCAAATAAACAATAACAAATATAGTTCATGGATTGGTTTTGGTACCGCTTTGATCTCATAAAATGTACTTGAACATTAGACAAACAAAATGACATAAATAACCATTCATATAACCCATGACTATTTTAAAACATTTATTTAGATTTTGGGATATCCTCTTTCTTTTATTTTGATTTTATGATATCCACTCTTCAAAAATATTTGGATCCACTTAGACAATCCATTAAATCATCAATCCTTGGTAATGGGAACCCATAATTTATAATGATCTTATTTATTGCCCTCAAATCCATAGACATTTTTCATTTTCTACATTTTTGGGTGCGAACATGGTTGTAATTTTGCACAGGTTTGAAAATCCATAGATTATACCTTTTGTAATAGTTATTGTACTCGTCTCTTTATCTCTTCATTCTTGAGTTGTTAACCTATAAGCTTCCTTGGTTGGAAAAATTACACGTGGAATTAAGTTCATACGGTGACTAATGCTTTTGATTTGTGTTAAATCCTTCTAATAATTCATTGGACACTTTAACACCATACTCTTCTAATAAAAAATGAACTTGAAGAGGTATGTCATTCACCTTAGTGTTAGTCCCAACTCGAGAGTAGCTTGTAAATGAAGGAAAATTATGCGTCTTCTTTTTGGTCTCGTTAAGAACTCTTTCTAGATACTAACATCACTTTTGGACTATTGTCCACTTCTTCTCCTTTGTCTTTCAATGGACTCAATGTGGATCTCTTCCTATCTTTCATAAGGGTATATGTATTTTATCTATCATCATGTTTTTTACCGCCAAAACCACCACTATGTTTTTACTCAATGACATATTTAATTTAATAAAAATGAACTATAGAACATAACATTCTTGCAATAATTTTCTAATTTAAGGAAAATGGTTTTCTAAAACTCCTCAATTTAACAATTTTACATCACAAAAAAACAAACAAACAAAATAAATAATTAATTTTTTTTAGTGATATAAGATTGTACAATCCTAAGGGGGATGAATTAATAATATGTATCAAGAACACACTATTTTTAAAAGTCAAATCTTGGACTATGTGGTACTAAAATAAATAGACAAAGAAAGTACAATTATTTTGTAGATAAAGAGTAAATTGTATTTACATCTTTTTTTTGACATCAATTGGATAATGTCCATAGAACTACATGGCTATGATAAAATGCCATTCAACTTCAAATTTCAATTTTATAAAAATATTGAAAATGTTTATTTATATTTATTTAAAGCTAATATTTTATTTTTAAGAGTTACTTGATCAGTCCAAAAATTTAATTTGTCAATGATTGAACAAATAGCAAACTGAGTTAAATCACAACATATAATTTTTTTTAAAAAAACTTTTCCCTCAACAATAGCTTGCTTAGTAATGAAAAGACAAAGACCAAATGATGAAGATATTAATCATCAAACCATTATGTTGAGTTGTGGAGCTCAATTACTTCATTAACATGCAATGGAAAACTTCTTTGAAAACACGAATAAGAATCGACATCTATGTAGCCCCCGAAAAATGTGGTGTTGATAATAGCTCGGTTACCTATGTATGATTGTTTTAATTAACTAGTGGGAATTAGATCTATTTTTAGTATTAAAGCGAGATCTATTGATTGTAATTGCATGGCTAAGTGCCATGATTAAGTTTGTATAATGGCTACTATATAAGCATAAAAGCTAGGGTTTAGAAGTAAGAATTAAGAATAACTTGCAAAAAGTTGATGATTATTGTGAGAATAATTGTGTGAGAGAGAGAATTCTTGGAGAAGAAGCAAAAACTTGAGAGAAAGAAAGTATTGTACATCTAAGAGATGTGGAAGATTGTAAATTTTCATTGTATATCTTGTCAAAGCTTTGGATAATAGATTTGCTTGTTTCTTGGTGGACATAGCCCACATTGGGTGAACCACATTAAATCTAGTGCTGATTTATATCTTTGTTTTGTATATTTCTTTCCGGTAGAATATCCGCTTTTATTTGCATGTATGCTTAGATCGATATATTATCTGTACAACCTTGTGTGCTAACCCCAACAAAAGTATCGGAGCTTTGTTTGAGGGTTTTTGTGTGTTGACAATTTTACTCACATTAGGATTTTTCGATTGAGTGGTTTACATCAATGGCAAGAAAACAAATACAAGGTAGAGAATTTTTGACGTCCTAAAATTATCAATTATGGAATATGCAGATTGAAGATTATCTCTATCAAAGAAATTTTATTTATCGTTGGATGAGAAGTTTAGACCTACGAAGATGACTGATGAAGAATGGAAGATTTTGAAAGGCTTTGAGATCTATATGATTGAGCCCTAAAAAATATTTGTGGCTTACAATATTATGAAGGACTTCTATAGGTAGAGTTAATGAAATCTATTACTAATTTATATGAAAATCTAGGCTTCAAATAAAGTTTATTTGATGAAGAAACTATTTAGTTATAAGATGCATGAAGGTGGATCGCATCTAGTCATTTGAATGATTTGGATCTCTTTGAAATCAATTAAAATTGGTTGATATACCATTTGATGATGAAGTGAAAACATTTTTATTCTTATGTTATTTTCACGATAGTTGGGATAACTTGGTAATGATTTTGTTAGTAATACATCATGCTAATAATATTTTGAAGTTTGATGATGTGATTAGTATAATCTTGAATGAATAAATTCGCAGGAAGAGTACATATGAAATATCATCCGGAAATGCTTTAAATGTAGAAAGGGGGGGTGAAGAAGGAGAAATCCATGAGTAAGAGTAATGGGAAATCAAAGTTAAGGGATAAGATCTAAATCTAGAGGTAAGGGAATTACTTGTGGAAATGTGGAAAGAAAGGACATGCAAAGAAAGATTGTTGGTCAAAAGATAAAAGAAAACCAACAACCGGCCAAACAAAGGTAAAGAAGCAAATATTGATGCAGCAGAGGTAATGCAAGATGCTCTTATTCTTTCTTTAGATAATATAATTGAATCATGGGTTTTAGATTCATGAGCTTCCTTCCATGCAATCCCTAATAAGAGTTATTTCAGGTGAAATTATGTCTAAGGCAATTTTGGGCATGTTTATTTGGGTGATAATGAACCTTAAGGTATGACTGGTAAAGGGAAGTTCATGTAAAATTGTAAAATGAAAATACATGGGTATTGAAAGATGTGAGGCATGTGCCAAGCCTCATGTAGGGAGGAATCTTATTTTGAGATAGGGAAACTAGGTAAATTTGTTTGCATGGTTACTTTTACATGAGACTCTTGGAAAGCCATAAATATAAAGATGCTTTTGTTGTGTCCGAAAAGATGTAAGAAGGTAGGAACGTTATATTTATCTACCTATGTTAAGATTCATTTTCTCGCATTATCTACTTGGATCTGGATGCATGTATGTCCATGGTCATAATCGGTTGGGCCATATGATTCAAAAAGGAATGCAAATCTTAAAGGCTAAGGGTAAGTTATCGTAGATTTGAAAGATTTAGATATTGATTTATCTGTGTGAATATTGTGTCTTTAGAAAGTAAAAGAGAGTGGGATTTCTCAAAGTGGGGCTAAACTAAGAAAGAACAAAATTGGAGTTTGTATACTCAAATGTGTGGGGACCATCTCGTAGCTTCCTTGGAGGATCCATGTATTATGTTACTTTAATTTGATGATGCTACAAGAAAGGTATGAGTTTATTGCATTAAACAAAAACCTATTATGTTTTTGAAACTTTTAAAAGATGGAAAGCCCTTGTTGAGAATGAATCAAATTCAAAGTTAAAGTGCCTTAGATTTGACAATGGTGGTGAATACTATAGAAAGGATTTCAATGATTATTGTTCAATGAATGAAATACGTAAAGAAATGATGTTTCCAAGAACACCACATGAGAATGGTGTTGCAGAGAGAATGAACATGACAATCATGTAACATGCTAGAAGTATGAGGATACATTCTAGATTGCCCTTGTAATTTTGGGCTGAATCAGTTGATATAACGGTTTATTTGATTAACCGTGGTCCTTTAAGTTCACTAGGTGGAGAAATACAAGAAGAAGCTTGGACCGAAAAGAGGTAGATCTTTCTTTTCTTAAAGTTTTTGGTTCATAAGCTTTTTGCATACATTTTAAGGAAAATAGAAAAAGTTGGATGTAAAATCTAAGAGATGCACTTTCATTTGTTATGGATTTGGTGATTTTGGATTCCATTTTTGGGATTTAGAGAATTCTAAAATTGTTAGGAATCGTGACATTGAATGGAATGCAAAAATAATGTACATGGATCAAATTTTGGTACCCAAAGAAGAACGGTTGAGAAGTTTGTGGATGAAAATGAAGTCAAGATTTAAAAGTACTACTGACAGGTTACAAAAACTAGAAAACCTTGTGTCGGTTGACCCCAACCGCCATCCGTCAAGAAAACCGATATCGATTATAGAAGATCCAAAATGACATCGGTTAGCATCAAATTCCACAGCGCGTCAGATTACTGAGATGATTGACATCCATCACTGCACTAACATATTTGGATATAAATGTTCCAAGAGGTCTCGTGAGCTAATGACCCCCAGATGTACCCCAAAACTCACCTGTGAGAAGGTCACAAAGGGTAAGTAAACCTCGTAAAGATTTACACCTTCTCTATTTTATTTATTATTGAATGATAATGTGAACCATAAATTTTGAAGAAGTAATGCAGATAAGACCCAATGCGGTGGGAGCATGACATGAATGAGGAGATGGAAACCTTAGAAACATGAACCAAACTTGAGATTTGGTTAAACCTATCAAGATGTAAGAGGACATTGTAGAACAATTGGGTTTACATGATCAAGGAAGAAGAGGGTGGACAAAAAAGGTCACACTATCTCTCAAGGCTTATAAGTAAAGGGATTTGTACATAAAAAAATAGGTATTAACTTTGGTGAAATATTTTTCCTTGTTATTAAGATGACTTCTATTGTATCTTGTATTGAGTTTAGTTAGAGAGGATTTTCATTTAGAGCAACTAGATGTGAAGACGGTTTTCCTTCATGGTGATTTGGATGAAGAGATTTATATGCAAACCATTTGGGTATGAAGTCAAGGGTAAGGAGAAATTAGTGTGCAAACTATAAAAAGAGCCTATATGGGCATTTAAACATGCTCCAAAGCAATGGTACATGAGGTTTGATAGTTTTATGCGTGAGCATGGTTAATTGAGATTGAAAAGAGTTTACGAGAATCGGGTGGAAACGAGGCACCACGAAGTAGTTGCACTCAACGGAATTGTGAGAGCTCCAAATAAGCAAGAAGGAAAAAAATGATCAATAATGGAAGAACTTGCTCATGAAAACAAAGCTTGCATAGAGGAAAGACAGCGGAGTGTCTTGGCATGCTCATAAATGAATAGAAAAGGGGTACATATAGGGTGTTGAGTAACCCTAGTGCATGACACATATGAAACCCTAAACCTAACCCATGTGAGATGACCCTCCAACATGAGAGGAGGACACATAGGATAACTCACACTAACACCCCCCCTTCATCAAAGCTGGGGTAGCGGCTGTGATGAGTTAGATGGAAGAGGAAGACACTCCTAAACAACTAAGAAAGATGTGTCAATGGGGCCCGGCAACTAAAGGCCTGATAAGGTGCCCATATACAAACACAATCTTCCTAGAAGAAGAAGAAGAAAAGAAGGACTACATAGCCCTAAGAAGATGGGTAGCTGCAGAAGACCTCACCCCAAGAAGAGACCGTAAGTGAAGAAACTTCATCTCAGTGAAAGGCTTGGTGAATAAATCTACAATCTGATCAGCTGTCTGAATGTACTGAATGTCGATGATGCCATCATGAATAAGCTCCCGTATGAAGTGCATATGGATCTCAATGTGCTTCATTCGCTGATGTTGAACTGAATTTCTAAAATAGAGATAGTGCTCATGTTATCACATTAGATAATGGTAGGCCGGAAAGTGGATGCCAAACTCGTCGAATACCCTGTAGCCAAATAGCTTTTGTGGCAGTGTTAACTGCTCCTCTATATTCTGCCTCTGTAGATGATATCGCAATTGCATTCTTCTTGCTAGACCAACTAATAGGACCCGAACCAAGAGAGAAATCAGTAGCTTTAGAAGTAGATTTCGATGATCTAAGTCACCGCCCAATCAAAATCAGAACCCAATCAAGTCAATATCAACCCCTCCATGATAGTGAATGCCATCAAGCATAAGTGCCACGAACATAATGAAGGATCCATTTAGCTGCTTTCCAATGCAGCTCATGTGGCTCCTACATGAATCTGGACATGATCCCAACAACATATGATAAATCTGGTCGAGTGTGAGTCAAGTAGATCAAGCTCCCAACTAACTATCAATAAAGAGTACCATCAACCAAGGGAGTAGAGCAATCTAAAACCAACTTAACCCCGGAAAGAAAAGGAGTAGGAGAAGACTTGCAATCAGACATTTGAAACCGAGCTAGCAAATCAAGAGCATACTTAGGTTGTGAAATCAAGATTCCCGAGTCAGATTGTGAAATCTGGATCCCAAGGAAGTAATGAAGCAAACCTAAGTCAGTCATGGAAAACTTGTTGGCTAAGGCGATCTTCACAGAATCAATAATAGAGGAAGAGCTACTTGTGATCAACAAGTCATCAACATATAGAACAAGAATGAGTATGGAGTCATCTTGCCATAGAATATAAACATTTGGATCAGAGTGACACCTAGTAAACCCTGATGTAAGTAAGAAGGAGTCCATCTTGGCATACCAAGCCCGAGGGGCTTGTTTAAGGCCATAAAGAGACTTCTTTAACTTACAAACGAGGGAGGAATCTTGGACATAACTCGAGGTTGTTCCATATAGATCTCTTCCTCTAGGTCACCATGAAGGAAGGCACTCTTAACATCCATTTGATGGACTTTCCATCTGTTTGTTGTGGTAATGGCTAGGGTCAGTCGAATAGAAGTCATCTTCACACCGAGCAAAGGTTTTTGTATAATCAACCCCAGCTATCTGGGAGAAACCCTTAGCTACTAATCGCGCTTTAAACTTTTCGACGTCTCCATCTACTCCATACTTTTTTCGGAACACCCACTTACACCGAACGATTTTTCTTCCTTTCGGAAGAGTGGTGAGATCCCAAGTATCGTTCTTCATGAGAGAGGAATACTCCTCATCCATGGCAGAATCCCACTCAAGAATACCAGAAGCCTCCCGAAAGATTGTGGATCAGAAGCAGAGGTGAAGAAAGAGTGGGGTCCAATGAAATCTGAGTGAGTACATCTCATATCCGAAGTATCTCTAACTAAATCTCCAACACTTTGCAAAGTTTTCCTAGCCCAAAGGGGACCAGGAGGATCAGGCTCAGAGTCAAAAGATTCTTCACTTGAGTGAGAAGGGACATAGTCCTCATCATCACTACTGTCAGAATCAAAAGACTCAAAGTCTGATGGTCGGGAGGATCCGGAAGAGGAGCACGCTCAACAGTATCATCATCTGATGAGTCAGAATCGAATCAGCGAGCTGAAGAACCTCAATAGGTGGAGAAGTAGAATTCGAAGAAGACTCATCGAACTTAACACTTCTCTCAATATATAGCTCATGAGAAGTAGAATTCATCAATCGATATCCCTTCATGCCATTAGGATACCCTACAAAGATACAAGGTTTGGATTGTGGTTCCAAGGCCTTGCATTTCTTCTTGGGAATCCAAGCCATAGCCTTGGATCCGAAGACTCGAAAGTGCTCAACATTAGGCTTGCGTCCAAACCAGGCTTCAAAGGGTGTCATCCCTCTTACTGCCTTGTGTGGAACACGGTTCTGAATGTAATTTGCACAATTCACTGCTTCGGCCCAATACTGTGGAGGAAGAGACTTTGAGTGAATCATACAAGTGGCCATCTCCTTAAGAGTACGGTTCTTTCTTTTTGACTCCATTCTGCGAAGGGATATAAACAATTGTATGTTGCAAAGAGATCCCTTTAGAAGTATAAAAATCCATGAATCTATTGTTTACATATTCACCTCCATTGTCAGTTCGAAGAACCTTGATAGACCTGCTCCGCATGTTTCTCAAGAAGAGCCTTAAAGTCTGAAAATATTCAAAGACTTCGGACTTAAGCTTAAGAAAATATACCCAAGTATATCATGAATAGTCATCAATGAAGGTTAGTACATAAAGAGCTCTAGTAAATGAAGGAGAAGGAAATGGACCAGAAACATCGTGAACAAGATCCAAAGGACGAGTGGCTCTCCAGGATTTTCCTTTGTCAAAGTTCTTTTCAGGATGCTTTCCAAGGGTACAACCCTCACAAAGACCCTTAGAAAACTTGACGCGAGGCAACCCGTTGACCATTTCATTTTGACTCAATTGTTCAAGGTAGCGATAATTTAGATGTCCAAAATGCTCATGTCATAGCTTACTAACCTCATTTGCATGAGTGAGGCAAAGTGGACGTAGAATCAGAAGTAAAGTGGGAGAAGGTGTACAACCGTGAATGGTGATCTTGCCTTTCCCTCAGCCACTATAGTGTCATTGTTAAGCTCACGAATAATCACCGAGTTAGGACCAAATTCCACTCGCATTCCTTCACCAAGATGAGTAATTTGGTAAACTAATAGGAGATTGGTAGAGAGATCAAGAACACTCAACACTTGGTTAAATGTCCCCCATCCATCTCTATTGATCCACTACTGAAACCGACACTGTCGTGTCATTACCCATCGTGATTTGGGACATTCCACAAGGTTTGATGTTGGAAAACTCAACATGCGAAGAACCCATGTGGTGCGAGGCACCGGAATCTATAATCCATGTCGATGAAGGAGCAACTTTGGCTACAAGGGCCTTTCCTTTCTTCTTATCATTTTTAGCACCTTTCAGCAGTTAGAAGACTCGGCCTATGGGGCATTTTGTTTTATGGATTCAGAACACTTATTTTATTTTCTCAAGTAAATGAGATAAGTGATCAATTTGTTTCTTAAAATAGTGTTGCTTGTCGTGACCATGGCTTCTTCTTTAATAGAACACAAATACTTACTTTTCTCGTGCCCTAGGCTCGAAGTCGAAGTGTTTGTGTCATTTTTAGGTTTGATCTTGGTTTCTTTTTAGGTTGATCTTTGTTTCTTTCTTCTTTTTCTTCTTTCCCTTGCTAGTATTTGCTACAAGGGCATGTGACTGGACTTGAGAGACCCCATTTGAATGAGTTTTCTGTCTCGAATGAGTTGGGATGAAAAAAGTCAAAGGAGGACATCGTCCAAGTATCGCCCAAAGCAACTTTTGTAGTGTAGAAAGTTGACACGAAGACAGAATATTTGGGACCTAGCTTAGAGAGAATCGACAAGATCAGTTGAGAATCTTTCTTTTCTACTTGACATCCTTTTAACAATAATCTAATGTGGACAAATTTGAGAAGAAGGCTTGTAGGTTTTCAAAGTCACTAGGATTTAACCCTAGTAGTTCGTTTTCCAACTCATGCGCTCTCATGTCATCTAGTTGTCCAAACATCACATCCAACATTTTCCACGCAAATGTAGGTGTTTCAGACGCCTCAATGTGGAAGAGCAAGTCAGGAGAAACAGACATGCAAAGAAGACCTAAAGCTTCATCACTACGGTTTAACCACTTAGATTTTTCAGGTTCATCATCTGGTTCAGTCTCAGTTCCCATGGTGATGCGGTATAACCCTTTACCCCTTAGTTTCATTATTATTTTCGATCTCCATTCAAAAAATTTGAACGGCATAAGAAAAGGAATTGAAAGTGCATCCATAGTGAGAGAGAGAGAGAAAAAATGCAGAAAAGAAACACAACCACCTAGGACAATAACAACCCCCCGCTTTTGGCACTTTATAGTTGAGTGCGTTGATTACAATTGGGTCCGTGCATGCGGTTTGAAACACTTGGTAACTCGTCTTGCAATTAGCGTAATAACGTGCAAGAGAGGAGACCACAACAGTGTTTCGTGGAGCGCAACAAAAGAGGAACACCGTAAACAAGCACAAGCAAAAATAGAAAGGAGGCGAAAGCCAACCCTGGTGGTGAGAAAAAGCATCTCACGTTGCACGAAATAATCCCTTTGTCATAAAACTGTGGCGGATGCACTCACAAGTCCACGAAAAAAAGGAATAGAACAAAGCTCAAAAGAATGAGCTGAAATAAGCAATACAAAGACACCCCCTCAGAATGTGGCACTTTATAAAATTAGTGTGTTTACAAATCTAATGATCCCATCATCTAGAGTGTAAAAAAACATGCAACTTTGACTAAAGAAGTGCTCAAAACCAAGCAACGAGTCAAAAGTTATGTAAAAACTAATTCCCCGCAATTGATGAGTAAAAAGCTAATAAGCCTGCAAACGGATTAAAAAAGTGCCCTAAACGCATGCAAAGGGTGTCGTATGTATGCTCATTGGAAATGGCATGGAATTTGAGATAGGGTTTGTTTGTATTGCGAGGGGGGATTAGCCACCTGCCAATCCGGACCTCACCCTTCGTCTTCGGCACTCGACGGAAGGTTAAAATACACAAAGCCAATAGACCAAATTATAATGCCAAAGAAATATAGTTTAAATAATGTGAAATTAAATAAAAATTAGATCTAATTTAAAAACTAATTAGATCTAATCTAATGAAGATTTAGATGAAGATTTTTAAAAAGATGAATGTTTCTAATTAAAACAAATTTCTTTAGAAACTTGTCATATGTTAAAAAACAAGGGAAATTAGAAATGTTTTAAAAAACTTACCAAAAAGATTTGATTTGTTTTAAACTTTTTAAGAAAGCTTCCACGTGTTGGTGAAAAAGATAATGAGATAAAAGAGGAATGTTTTTGTAAAAGTTGTCCTTAGTTTTTAAAAAATTAGAAAGAACCTAAATTACTCTATATTTCAAAAAAATGAAAAACGAGTTAGTTTCTTTCCAAAAAAAGATCAAAAAATATTCAAACGTTTGATTTGTAATTGAAAAAAAACAAAACGGTTGGAAGAAGGCATACATACCGGATGTATTGTTATCCAAAGCTGTTTGTTATCGCAACTTGTTCATATGAAATTTGCAATGAAACCAAAGCCGCAAGAGGGAGAAGAAAGGCTGTTTTAGCAGATGAAAGTTGCATAGTTTAGAAAGTTTGAGCAAAGCCGCGCTAAGAATTAATACTTTGCAGTCAAGAATAGCACACGTGGTAAAGAAGGACCCCATCAAGCAAATAAAACGTAATGATGTGATTAAAAACGCCAGTGAATCAAAAAAACGTGGCAGATGTGATTAAAAACACCTGTGTAGCAAAAAAGTGTGGTAGATGTGATTAAAAATGCCTGTGTAGCAAAAAAATGTGGTAGATGTGATTAAAAATGCCCTGCGAAAGTAAAAAAAGCCTAAACAAAAAAAATGCCCGAACAATCAAAAAAACGCTTGGAAGGTCCAAGAAAATGCTTGAATCCAAAAATGCCTAGAATGAAGAAAAAATGCAGGCCACGCGTCATTGAACAATGATGGCAGTTTAAAATATCCAAAATGGTCGAGGGACAAATAGTTCGTTGATGAGCAACCATGACTGAAGAACTCAAAGATCCTGCAACCACAGACAACATGCATAGACAAATATCCTGCAAAAACCAGAGATCTTAAAAAAATTTCACTTCCATTTTAATAAATTAACAAAAATGAAATGAATCTCTATTTTGGATTTTGATACATCCAACTAAAAAAAGCAGTTAAAAAACCTGATTTCTCAAGGTATTTTGAAAAACCTGCACATGCACAAGAAAAAAAAACACAAAAACTTTCCGAGAAAGCTTGTTAGAGATATTTGCAAGATAATTTCCAGAAAATAGTGATCAAAAGACTTGCATGCAGAGTAAAATAATGAAACCAAGTAAGAGTAATCGCAACAAAAAAATTGAGTGCACGTTTACCCGATCTCAGCTCTGATACCATGAAAAGAGTTTGCGAGAATCGAATCAGAAATGAGGCACCACGAAGTAGTTGCACTCCAACGGAATCGTGAAAGCTCCAGTGATAGCAAAGAAAAAATGATCAGTAATGGAAGAACTTGCTCAACAGAAACAAAGCTTGCATAGAGGAAAGACAGTGGAGTGTCTTGGCATGCTCATAAATGAATAGAAAAGGGGTACATATAGGGTGTTGAGTAACCCTAGTGCATGACACATATGAAACCCTAAACCTAACCCTAAACCTAACCCATGTGAGATGACCCTCCAACATGAGAGGAGGACACATAGGATAACTCGCACTAACACCCCCTTAACTATGCGCTTAAGCGCACTGGTATCGAGCCACACAATTTGCCATCACACCAAAAGCTCAAACTAATGGTGTGACGGAAAGTCGTGTAGCTCTGATACCATGAAAAGAGTTTGCAAGAATCGAATCGGAAACGAGGCACCATGAATTAGTTGAACTCCAACGGAATCGTGAGAGCTCTAGTGATAGCAAAAGAAAAAATGATCGAGTAATGAAAGAACTTGCTCAACAAAAACAAAGCTTGGATAGAGGAAAGATAGCGGAGTGTCTTGGCATGCTCATAAATGAATAGAAAAGGGGTACATATAGGGTGTTGAGTAACCCTAGTGCATGTGACACATATGAAACCCTAAACCTAACCCATGTGAGATGACCCTCCAATATGAGAAGAGGACACATAGGATAACTCACACTAACAGAGATGTGAATTTGACCATTGTGTTTATTTCAAGAAGCTTGGAAATAAGAGATATTTTATTTTATTACTGTATGTGGATGATATGCTTATTACGGGATCTAGTATGCAGGACATTGGTGAGCTTAAGGAAAAACT
Organism: Taxus wallichiana var. yunnanensis; assembly: GCA_018340775.1. NCBI lineage: Eukaryota > Viridiplantae > Streptophyta > Pinopsida > Cupressales > Taxaceae > Taxus > Taxus wallichiana. The sequence continues at coordinate 486,305,581 of CM031243.1, forward strand.
AGGTCACACATTTGCTATGAAGGATTTAAGAGTTGCAAAAAGAATCCTTGACATGCAAATACACAGAGACAGGAAAAACAAGAAATTATATTTGTCTTAGGAGGATTATATCTATAGGGTGTTAGAAAGGTTCAAGATGTAGAATGTAAAACCTGTTAGTACACCTATGGCTGGACACTTCAAATTGAGCAAATATCGTTGTCTTACATTATAAGAGCATGTCAAATACATGACACGAGTACCATATGCTTCAGCAATTGGGAGTCTCATGTATGTTATGGTTTGTACCAGACCACTGACATTGCACAAGCAGTGGGAGTGGTGAGTAGATATATGGCCAATCTAGGTAAAGAGCATTGGAAAGCAGTCTAATGGATACTCAGGTATTTGAGAGGGACATCTAGCATGCAGTTATGCTATAGAGATTGAGATATTTCATTATGTGGCTATGTTGATTCGGATAAGGGAGATCTAGATGGTAGGAGGAGCACTATTGAATATATTTTCATCGTAGGTGGGACGACGTTAGTTGGATTTTGAGATTCGCAGAAGGTTGTGACTTTTCTACTACAGAGGCAGAGTATGTTTCAGCCACGAGAGGATAGCAAGGAGATGATATGGATGACTAACTTCATTAAAGAGTTGGGAAAGGAGAAAGATGATTGTAAACTATTCAAAGGATGTGATTAGAGTGAAATTCATTGGCAAAGAACTTAGCATTTCATTTGAGAGAGCGAAACACATTCGGTTGAGGTATCATTTAATACGACGGTATTGGACGATGGGAAGTTGAATTTGGAAAATATTCATACGAGTGATAACCCTACGGATATGCTAACAAAGTCGTTAGCAAAGGAGAAGTTGAAGCTACACTCCACTTCGTTGGTCTCAAGTTTGAGACTTGAGGAGGAAGAAACAAAGCTAAGGAAGGATCCAAGAATGATGTTGTCAGTGTGTGGTGCGGTAATTAATCTCCAAGTGGGAGATTTTTGAGTTGTGGAGCTCAATTACTTCGGATTAGCATACAATGAGAAATTTACTAGAAAACATAAGTAACCGACATCGATTATGTAGGGACCGACATCGGTCGAGGCAAGTAGGAATCGACATTGGTTAGGGATAATCAAGGCGTCGGCTACTGTGTATGAGTGTTTTAATTAACTTTCGGGAATTAGATCTATTTTTAGTATTAAAGCGAGATATATTGATTGTAATTGTATCGATAAGTGCCCTAAGTTTTTATACGCCTATATAAGCATGAAATCTAGGGTTTAAAATAACTTGCAAAAGTTGATGATTACTTTGTGAGAATAATTGTGAGAGAGAGAATTCTTGGAGAAGAAGCAAAAGCTTGAGAGAAAGAAAGTATTGTACATCTCGAGAGGTTTGGAAGATTGTAAATCTTCATTGTATATATTGTCAAAGCTTTGGATAATAGATTGACTTGTTTCTTGGTAAACGTAGCCCACACTGGGTGAACCACGTTAAACGGTGTTGATTTATATCTCTTATTTTGTATATTTCTTCTGGTAGAATATCCGCTTTTATTTGCATGTATTCTTAGATCTCGATATATTATTTATGTACAAATGGTGTGCTAACCCCAACACATTCTTCAAAATATATACATTGTTTTTTTTTCTTTATTGAATTTGAAATGGTATAAATTATGTGTATAAATTGTATATTTACAAAAAAATTACATTTAGTTATTAAGGGGAGTTTTCATTCTCCCAAATTCATTTGAGACTCGTCACTTATTTATTAGTATCTTTTAAGATCCAAATCTTGATAGATGATTAAAGAACAACTTTTACACCATCATAAACATAATTAGACTATTCAATTATCACCCATAACAAATAATTAAAATTCTCTCAGGGCTTTTGGTGAAATCTTAAGCGTGTAGGAAAAGAAAAAGCTGAATTGTAATAGTAAAGACAATAATTTTCTTGTTGAGCGGACATTATCCAAACAAAATCCCTTCCACCAACACCACAACTCGCCACAAAATCTTGTTAAACAACTCTCCATCGGCAAGAAATCTTATCCAACTCATAAATAATCATAACATCTCGACCTCTTGACATAATCCAAACAACAATCCGCATCCATCTTCCCTTGCACAATATGTAAAATTCCGCATCATCGATCCGCATTCAACATTAACAATTTCTCTGTTCAAATTGTATGTCATCGAAGTAGGCACATTAACATTCCATTTTTCTTTTTTTTTTAATATTGAAAAATATGTTGATATTATGTGTATTAATGTAATATTACTAGCAATCGCATGTGTACAATGCAATGTGAACGCTAAACGGTATAAGTTTTTTGATTTTGACCATTGGGATTTCTCCATTTACTGGGCTAGAGTATTCCTCCTGGAATTAATTGTATTAGTCCCCTGATCCAGGTGTTCCAAATGTGGATCGTATACCCTAAGCCTCGTCAACTCAAAATTTTGAAAAATCATTCACTAAAATTATTGAAGAGTTAATTGTCACGTGGTTGCTTAACCTATTAAGCAACTTGTCATTTTTTGAGCAATTAATCCTTTTAATATTTCACAAGGTCTAAAATGCAAATACATGTCATAACCTCATAAATTCCTTTTTATTGTCTATCAATCCCTAACTAATGTAATTTATGTGTGGTAAGACCGCACAAATACTACCATTTTACAAGAATACATTCATACATAGGTAATAAGACAAACAAGCCATCACACGACATCAGACCTGTCAATTGACCATAAATGACAATTATGTATAAGATACGATGACCATGTGACCTTAATTAAAGGCATATTATTAACCTTTCCCACTATAAGGTAAGAACGAACTTCATGTTTCATGAGTAGGCATCCAAAAAGTATGATAAAGGTGAGAAATGGTAATGAATTTATTGTGTATCATATTAAATATACAAATAAAAGTTGAGCTTATTCAGGATGCCCTTCTCACCTAGAATAAAGTTAATTCAAATGAATATTACTTGGCAACTGGGTGAATAAAATGTTAAACTTGGGTATACAAACCTTAAGAGTGAATTGTACTATACAATTTGCATATTCAACAAAGAATGGCTAGCATTCCCAATCTCTATAGTGCCTCTTAACTGTACTGAAACTTTGGGCAAATAGAAATCACCTCACCCACTAGCTTAGCTTCACCGAATTTGTACCGCATCACCAAGAGAAATTCCGTATCAAGGTAATTTTTCTCAGATACTACATACCCTATAGACTTCAACCCAATCTAAGATGTAAATCCCTAATAAGTTATGTAAAGGCCAGGATGAGCACATACCCTTTATCAGTAAGGAAATTTTTAATAGCCATTGGAAGAGCTGCACCCCCATGATTGTGTATTCCTAATCCTGTAGTAAGAATATCATAACAATTGTTAGAACGTAATAAAGGCTTATGTCCCTTTGACTAATATTATCTATTTAATGGGAGTACTTGGCAATATAAGATCAGTTCATATTACACACCTATTTCTATTTTATGTATAGTTGATCAAAACTGCTACATCACAAAAAGGAAATACAAGGAGGATGTACCACTACATAAATGTAGTTATTATTTCTTGCATATTTCCATTTTAAGGGAAGTGGTACATCCTCCTCGTATTTCCATCCTAAGAAAAGTGCATTAGACATTTTGAATCTTACAAAAAAATCAAATTTCAATTACCTGTTATGACCTCAAGTTCAGATGGCCTCGACATGCACATTGAGAGAACTTGCAGAGATTTCTCGTCTGTATGGAAATTAATGTTCTGACTGATGAGGCGAAATGCTTTTTGAAATAGTATACTCAATCATTTCCAAGCGAGATGCCAATGCATCCATTGCTTCCAATGCATGAAGACCATGAAGATCTAATTTCCAAACATTGTGTTTTTCATTTCTAATTTGAAGAATTTCATTGGCCGCTTTGGCATTCAATTTCTCTTCACTAAGTACTCTTGTTGGGATTTCTTTGACATAATCCTAGCAGTATGGTAGTCACCTCGTAAATATGCATTTTGAGCATTCTTTGAATGACAACCAACAACCCTACTCAAACACAAGCAACGATCATCATTCACCAATTTTGAGCAAAGCTAAATGAACAAAAACACCTCACCAACAACATTACCAACAAAAACACATCAACTTCATTGCATATGGATGAATTTTTCTGTTCAAGATTGCAATTTGATATGTTCTGAAAAATGCCTCCCCTTGTAGGCTGGACACTTTTATCCCTCTTCTCAAGGTGGCATGGAGAGTGTAATGCAATGGGGGCTTATCTCAAAAGGAGAGGAGTTTAAAAGTGATTCCTAGTTAAATGCATCAAAATCCTGTTAATGTCATGCATCTTCCTTCGCATTGAATCAGTCCGTCATGGTTGATCAAAAAGAGGGTGGTCACAGAGAAAGATATATATGGGAAATAAACGATGCCACATTAATGGTGCAAAGGTATTCGTACAAGTACGAAGAAAGCCTACATTGTTAATGTAGTGGAGTTTTCATAAAGATGTCCTACTCTAAGTGACCATGTCCAGTGTTGCTTAACTTGGCTTAATTGTATGGAGGATGACATAGATGGATAAAGATTATAGTAGCAATGCATGCACTTTTATGTTTAACACTCTCAACCTGATGTATTTTGAAAATCGTCTCCACTTAAAGGTTGGAAACTTAAAAACATACCCACATTAACCTTGCATCTCTCTGAAGTGTAATAGTCCAGAGAGGGATAAACACCAGAAGGAATCTTGCAATTGATTTGGGCTTAGAAGCAAATAATAGGATCCCCATAAAAAATATTTACTTTCACATGGATAGATTTTCAAGTGGTGACTACCTTTGAGACTCCCTCCGTTGCTAGGAATTTAGCTTCCCCAACATGCCAACAAAACTTCTATTGTACAACACCCGAGGTCTTGCATAATCATTCTATTGTTTTCAAGTAAGAATGCATAACTGACAATCTTGTTTTTCCTATCTCACCAATAATTTCCCCAACCCCATCCAATTCTTGAAGTGAATAAGGTAATTGGTATCTCTCAAAACTATTTCATACCCCAAGATCCTGAAAATAAATTTAGTGGCAGAATGGCAATCAAGACCCGTCTTTCTTAGTTTCACCAATAATCCCCACATGAACACATCCCATCCTTGAAATGATGAAAGCGGTTAGTATCTCTCAGAACTATTTCTCGTCCAACAATTTTTGAAATGAACTTCGTTGCAGAATGGCAATCACCACATACACGAAGGTTTTTGATGACTCGGATAGGTGTCCCAGCAGGTGTGCTGACAAGACCAAAAGCAATAGCCAACTTCTCATGTAGGAATTTTTTTCAGATACATATCTTACAACCTTAATCTGCTTTATCACTTCCTCTAGCTTTGCATATATCTTCCCTGTTTCAGGATGCGATTTATCTTCTACAAAGAATGTGTGCACCTTATTCTTGACTATAATCCAACTACATCCGGGATCCTTTTTCACACCCTTATCTTTCATCAATTTTCTCACATTTTCCACATCACCCCATCTGTCAGACACATCATAGAAGTTTAACAGTAACACATACGCTGACTTGTCTTCTGGTTCTAACTCAAGAAAGTGTTTTCTTTGTACTCCTTCCTAATTCCACATTTCCATGGATTCTCGCATGCACCAAGCAAGGTTCCCAAATCGAAGCACAAAGATGAAAATAAATTTCGTTAATAAATTCCTCTGCCTCATTCAATTGTCCAACATGGCCAAGAATATCAACCACACAGGCACAATGCTCCAAGCTTGGAATAATGCCACAATTTGCCTTCATTGAATAGAAATATTGAAGGCCTTCATCAACCAGACCGACGTGGCTGAAAGCAGATAAAACACCGATAAAGGTTATATGGTATGGTTTCATATCTGTCAGTTGCATTTCCTTAAATAGTTGAAGAGATTTGTCTCCATGTCCATGCTGAGCACATCCTTCAATCATTGCATTCCACGATATTAAATTTCGGCCAGAAAATTCATTAAAAATACCAAGTGAATATTCTATGCAACCACACTTTGCATACATGGTTACAAGAGTATTTTGGAGATACACATATGAATCGAATCCAGTTTTTACAGTGTGAGCATGGACCTGTTTGCCTTGTTCCAAGGACACTATGCAGGCACATCCTCCAAGGACACTCGAATAAATGAACTCATCTGGTTTTGTGCCTCTTTGTTGCATTTCAAAAAAAAGTTTCATAGCCTCCTCACCATGTCCATTTTGTGCATATGTTGTAATCATTGTAGACCACAAGAAAACATCAGGTTGGCATATATTGTTAAATACATTGCATGCATTATATATGTTTACACATGTAGTCTTTTATTTTACCAAACAACCCAAGGCGTGCTGGCACATCACCTAGGAAAACATGAACGCTCACGAAGCACGCAAGGGTACCAAGTCCCTCTTTTATGGAAGCTTTGTCAAGGATTTAACATGATAAACACAAATATAGATATATTCCAGATCCATAATAATAATGCAATGATAAACCATAAACAGATCTAGATCATAACCATATGCAAGAATAACTTATACAAGAATTAAGATTAGGTTTACCATACAAGAACCAATCATAGATATGTCAACAACCAATATCTAACCACATAGATCCATTGTATTAATTATTGTAAAACACAGAAGCCAAATACATACATAAGAGTATCATCATAGTCACGCGTGCTCATAAACCAACAACATCACACTAACAAAACATGGATCCATAAATCATGGAAATCAATACATATTTATATCCTTTACTACTCATGCACTCTCAAAAATAGGCTACATGCTAAGAATAGCCATGCATCCTTACAAGATAAATACAAAAGCATGTAAGCTTTCTAATAATAGACTATCTAATAATATAAATTAGATCTAATCCTATTAATAGCTCAAAACTATGCATGTTGTTTGATCTTCCACTTGTCCAAAATAGCCTTGCTTCACTTCCAAGTCTTCATCCCGATGCATGCCCCGCACTCAACATATATATTTAGCTCGTGGTACACAAAACGACTAAGTCCCGATATCACACTTTCCCAGTGCGCGCCCCGATTCACCATACTTATGCATGCACCTCCACGCCCTTCGTGCCTTCAATACTTAGGTTGTAATTCATCAACCCAACATTACCCCACACTTTCTTCATTGTTGTCCCCAACAATGGGTAACCATGACTTATCCCTCCATGAATAAAGAATAAGGAATGAAATAATAACTGTACATAAAGAATGAAAGAATACTTGGGCATTCTATCCCTCTGCAGGTAGAATTAATTCTAGATATTCGCTTTTGATCTCTCTGCTTCAACTCGCTCCAATCACTTAGTGCTTTATTATTTTTATCGTGGATGTCAACAATGAATATTTCCATTTCATCGTATTCATATTATGGCCCTCATTCTGCAAAGTATCCCAAGGATGTTTTCCAGTGAGACCATCCCTGTCCATTACATCCATGTATCTCGCTATGAGTTTCCTATTTCTTTAATTCTCTCCTTATGAGGGTCACGGGTTGCTACAAGCACATCGTGCTTCTCTGCTACCAAGGTCAGCCTCTCCTCACACCCAAGTGTATCATTCTTCATTGCCTCAAGGACCTCATTCTCCTCTACCAGAGTCCTTGTCTTTATTATATTTTCAGGATCTGCGCACATATTCAATGCCAAGTCTGCCTTTTTCATTTCATCTTTCATTGTTTGTAGTATAGACTCATACCCAGTTATATTGCGCACTATGGTTTCCTTTTCCTTTTCTTCTTGTTCGCAACATCCATTAGTTTCGAGCATCGTAATGGTCCCTCATCCAACACCATGTGGACCAATTTGCGCAAGTAATGCATAGTAGATGGAAACCTCTTCGCCACTTTCTCTTCCATATGCGGCCTTGCCTTCAAAATTTCATTGCCTATCTGCTCTGCCATACTAAGTACTACACGCACCTTCACCTCATCTATCTCTTTTTCCTCTGTCAAGCGCTTGATTTGTCTCTTTATCTTTCCTATCTTCCAACAAAACATGAATAGTTTCCGCTTTATCGATGTTTCTATGCGCAACCTCTACAAATACCTTTTTAATGCATTACTCACCTGCTCATCCGACATCTGAGTCGGTTTAATTACATGGTGGGAATGTGGCACTTTCTTCATTCTTCGAGAGATACACGATTCTTCGCATACATAAAAATTAGGCTCATCCATGTGAGTCTGCATACTCCATGATAGTTGCTTACGTGTGCGTGTGGTTGCCATCTCTAAATCCATTAATTCCCAGCCATAAAGGTCCTTGGGTTCCAAAGTACTTTGGAACCTAGTGCGTATGATTTTGGTTGGGTCATTGACATACCCAATTATAGGAGTTTCATACACTCCTTCATCCTTCTCCTTTCCAGAGCACTTACCTTTTGGAATGTGTATGCCCACATCAAGCACTAGTCCTTCACCTGTTTGTGTAGCAAGAGGCGTGCCTGATGGTTCACCCTTATCCTCACCTATCTTTGTATCAACAAAGTGCCACTATCTATCTCCCACTCTTTCAACTCCCTCAGTATCATGTTCCTCCTCCTGAGGTTCCTCTTCATCCCCAATGTTGACCAGAGTCTTTGGTGTACTTGTCCTATGATTTCTCACCCTCATCATCCTGAGTAGGGATGTACCTACGCCTTTTCTTTTCTGGTGCTGCCTTCACAAGATAATTTCTAGGTGACCTCCTTGGTGGTGTGATGGCCCCACACCTTGAGTTCCGGTTCTCCTAAAAATCTCCTATATTTCTGGTCCCCAGCGCTCTCTCATGAACCTACAACGAATGCCTCTTTTTCTATTTCATCATCTTCCTTTTGCAATAGATGGGTTATCTCGCATGCTATTTTCTCTCCTATGGTGGGTTGCCTTCTTCTACCATGTTTTAGGCCATCACTTTCTTCTTTTAATTCTTCCTCCTCCTCTTCTTCTTCTTCACCATGGGGCAAAGTAGTCTCCTCATCCTGCAAGGTGCCCACAATATGTTTTCCCTTGGGTAATTCAGGGAGCTTGAATTCATTCTCAACATATTTCCCATTCTCCAACTTGGGCTTAAGGTAGATGTATACCTTAGCCACTCTAGCCTTCCCAATTTCCAAGCTCACAAAATTAATATGAATATCATCTGAAATCAACTTCTCAATATACACAGACTTACCCAGGTAGACATATGTCTTCCGGAGTGTATGATAGTCACAATCCACTTTATCTGCATTGAAGAGCAACCTTCACACGTTTGAAATTTGTGTATTGATGCTTGAAAATAGCGTGCAATGAAGGCATATGGGATCTTGCACCAAGGGCTCCACTTTCCATCCTTCATGCCAAAACGCCCTATGTAAAAGTGTTGGTAAATGGAAAACTAAACTGTTTATCCAATACCGAAGGAAGATCCTTGGGTATTCTTTGTTCATATTCAAATGAAACATGTAAGAACTCATATCGAGTTTTTCCCTTTGCTTGTAGGGTCCGCTCATGGATCCATCACATGTATACTTCACAAATATGTCTACAAGGGATCTCTTTTCCTCAGGGTATTGCCAATTTTATCTTTTGGCCTGTCGGGCACTCCAATCTCTACAAACACAATGGATAGAAGGATCGCACCAAAAATTATATTATCCCCTGTTGCGCCTCTCTGCAACAATAGTCTTAGCAATGAAGTTAGCCAAATTGTAGACAACTCCTTTTGTCATCTTCTTTGCAATGTGCAACCATGCTTTGTTCACTTGTGACCAACGCTCCTAATTGTTTAACTTGGTGAGAAGGTACGTGCACCGAATAACATGGTATTTTTTCAATTTAGAGACATCCATTCCGTGCCCACCCTTCAGGTAAGCCAACATTTTCATGGTTGCTTCCACACCCTCATTATTAGCAAGATCACTTTGTAGACTTTTTTTTGCCCAAGCTTCTTAACCCTGTTAGTCCCCCAATCAAGGGTGCGGTAAGCCTCATTTTCTGCCTAGAAAATTAAAAGAAGTCCTCATGGACTCGGCTCATCAACCACTGGTAAAGCTTCTCTGGTTTGCCAAAGTAGGGGAGTTCATAAAGTTGCAAAACTCCCATATTTGACAACATTTTTCCCCGCATTGTTGTACATGGCCATGTCATTTTCTGTTCTTATCAATGTTTTTACCACCAACAACTTGTCCAATTCATCCTTGTTATCCTTAGTCCTATGGTTGTAGTCACTTACTTTGCAACACCGAATGTGTCTCCCAATCACGGCCCATGAATACCCCTTCTAGATACTGCATCTTTGAAAATCAAATTTTGGGGTGTCTTCAACTTCTATTTCTACTTCCTTCTACTTCTGCCCCTTGTACTCGCTCTAAGTGCTTGCTTCGGTGTCATAGTGATGATAAAAGTGTTTTCTTGTAGTCGATTCAAGCTCTACAACTTAAAACCCACGTGCCCTAGCTTAAAACTTGAACCCTAACTCGTGAATTTACTTCCCGCACGCCTTTGTTTTACTCAAACACTCTCGCCAATGGAGCTCCAATCAATCCCATGCAAAAATATGTCTGGTTCGATCTCTATCACAACTTTCTCACACTTTCTCTACATAATTCTCTCTTCAACTCACTCCATAACTTCAAAATGCAAGGTGAAAATAATAGCGCAAGCCCACCTTTTATACTATTTTTCACATTTATTTCTCTCTACCTACCACCGTACTCAACATTAAATGGTGTTTCTTTTCTTTTCTCGTTGATTTTTTGCACCCCGTCGTAACCTTCGACGCACCTACTACTCCTCGCCACTGAGACCTCATTTCACGCCTTCATGCACTGAAGTACCTATCTACTGCGCCTCTTACCAAGTAGTTTCCCATGCTGCAACCTACCTTGTGTTACACTGTGCATCCACTCATCCACTCGTGGTCTTTATTTAAGAGCAATTCTTCTTTATCCGCACCCTTATTTCAAGTACCTGCACAATATTTCTCTATGCATATCCATCTTCCAGAGAACATTCAAAATTAATCCATTTATCCTTTATATACTCCACCCCACACTAAAATTATGTGCGGTCCTCTACGCATGAATGCAATAGATAATAATCAGCTTTTGGCACGCAAGCATGCTTATTTCACAAAACACTGAACTAAATTGACAAAGCATGACAACAATGAAATGAAACACATATAAAGAAATGCATTAAGGGAAACCTAATCTAATGGAAATAATGCCTTATTACAAACACCAAGTAGACTTATTTATATTAGGGCTTCACTACTCCGTTAAAGTAACCGGGCAATTGTGTCCCATCCAAATGTGCATGTAATCGACAAGCACTTGAATCAAGTATGTAGGTCACAACATACGCTCCCAACCAATGCACTTGGAATTTTCTAGGGTAGCACAAAAACTTGGAATCATAAAGAAGAACTATCTATCCAAATTCAATCTTTTTATCCTTAATATGCCTATCATGCCATGCCTTTTGCTTGGCCTTTTCTGTCTTCTGACTCCAACGAGCAATGGCACGCCACTTATCCAACCGCATTATTTTATCAATTGTTCTTCAAGTGCTTGTTCATCATCCAACCTCTTGTGCATGCAATACACAAGGAGGGTAACATGAATTCAATCGGTAAAATAACCTCCGCGCCAAACACCAATTGAAAGGGTGTGACTTTGTTCAATCTTTTGTAATTTGTCTTGTATGCCCAAAGTACAACAGAGACTTTATCATCCCAATCCTTCCTTTCAACATCACAAATTTTTATTATAATTTTAGAAGTTTTTTTTGTTGAAGGTCTAGATTAAATCCAATCTTCTTTAGTTTAGATGTAAGGTCCGAGGGGTATCCATTCTCGCCAAAGTCGCATGTTCTGGTAAGCTCTTTGAAAGCCTAACAACTTCACCAAGAGACCAAACAATCTGTTAGTAGATTACAAATTTTAAGAAATACAAAAGGAATAACATTTAAATGAGAGAATTTTAATATTTTTAAAGACTATTTAATTTTGTAAGAAAGTTAAGAATATTATATTTTATATGATTTTCAATAAATAATATAAATTACAATAAAGGTTTACAATTTTTTTAATTCAATTTTTTACTAAAAAGGCAAAACTTATTTCATTTGTTATATATATATATATATATATATTCAACTATATTACATTAGAAATTCCATATTTATGGACAATATTGGAAAAATCAATTAAGAGGAAAATATATTAAAATGTTTAAAATAAATTTATATTAAAATTTTAGTGATGTTTTAAATATAATTTAATTTTTAATATTAAAAATAATATAATTTTTATTAAATGAAACCCATTGTACTATTAATATATCTATATGTTTATTAATTATTAATTCAAATAAAAATATTTAATAAAAATTAATGAAATTTAAAATCTATTTTTAACGTAAATACGAAACAAGGATGGTGTGTGCTCTTTAAAATATGGGAATAATCCACTTTAAGAATTTATTCACTTTATTGTCCAATGATATGGGCTCATCGTTGATACCTTTGTTCGATTCTATATTGAAAGCTTATAAAAATATATCTTTGACTTGCACTACTTCTCGATGACACTCCAAACTATGTGAACAATTTCAAATAGTAAAGGATTTGTTGTTTTTGAATTTTTTTGGATACCTGTCCTCAAAATGAAAGGTCCTCAAAATCTTGGTTTTAGAAGGCTTCCATGCAGGGGTTAAATTTGATGGTCACCCCCACCCGTCAAGAAATTTTTTTGTGACGGTTTTGTAATTAATATCACCTTGCATGTGATGTTTCATTTTTAATTTTGACTTTCATGATTTTCATATAAATATCAAAATTTATATTTTCATATAATAACACTATATGAAATAGAGATATTGCATAAAACCGAAATCTTATTCTATTATAAATATATATTAACATAGCTATAAAACACTAACATGTCATAATATTGTGGATGCATTTAATTTAAGATCATAATCATCCAACGAAATAATTTGTATAAAATGTATAGCCTAATTTAGCATTAAAAATTAAATTTTCAATATAATTTTTATAATACAAAACAATATACATAAATTAAGAATTGATTTTTTAAAAATTAAATGATACTTGATTAAAGATAATATATCTTTTCTATTGGTGAAGTCAATTAATGCAACATATTTGACAATACTTAGATGGGCTTCACTATCATATCATCCCAATACACGTTAATGTATATTCAAAATAATCAAATGTCTAATATCCTTTTCTATTCAAGAAAACATTTTAAACAAAGTATTATAACATCCTCAATACACACTAATAAATATTTGAAAAAACTCAAACATATATCACATATATCTTCAAAAAGATCAAATGTATATCATGGATTCACCACTTTTGACTTGAGAAAGTACCCTTAAACAATTTACATAAGTAGTGTAAACAAAATATCTAGTGTTCGTGGGTTCATATGAAATACCCCATCATTACAAATATGTCAACACAAAACATTCTAAGATATTTCAAATCCTTCTTTGTTTGACATCTTTCCAAATTTCATAAACCCTATTCCAGTCCACCATTGATATATGAAGTCATGTCAATGAAACTCGCATCAAGGCATCCAATGTATCCAATGAGAGTTTTGTTCTTCGTATATCTTTTATTATATTTTGTCTTGAAAATCCTCTCTCACATGCCATTGTACTTGTTGGAATGGTAAGTATTGCTTGCCATAGTTTTGTCATATTTGGAAAACTTGTATGTGAATCTGTAGCACAAAAAACCCTCCAAGCCTCCTTCATGTGGAATCCTTCACAATTAAAGCAAAGAGTATCAACAAAATTATACAACTCTTTTGAACAACCTTCAAAATAAAAAAGGTTTTTCTTCTCCCTCACACAAAGTATGTTGTAAGTGTTCAAAATTTTAAGAAGCCACCGCTTTGAGTTTTCTTCTCTAGTACATGCATCCTCTAAATAATGAAAAGGGCTAAAAAACTTTATAGAATTGAAAAATGAAAGATCTGGGAATCTTTCATTTAAACAATCTACAAGTTTTTGAACATATTCTTTTGCAAGTTTCTTATAGCTCTCTAGTGACCCATCAATGTGAGGCTTCAATGTTTGTTTTGGTGCATCGACATTATCATCACACACATTTAGAATTGCCACAAATCAAAGTTCATGCCTATGAATGTGTCCATATTTATCAATAATCTCTAAATAACCATATTTAGAGGTCTCTAAAAATTTAGACAAGTAACTTGTGCCATTTGCAAAGTTATCGGTCCTTAGAAACCACCTGCTCAAAGTTTGTATAGTAGAATCTATGGTTGCCCCTAAAGATGTAACATCCACATTATCCTCTTGAAATTTTTTATTCAGTTTGTTTAGCTCGAACAATACATCTGCAAGCATATGTAAGAAAATTGTACTAAGAAGATCCTAGCCTTATCATACCATGAGTCTCTCTTCTCACTTTTCCACAAAGTCAACAATGGAGGCATCAACACAATAAGTCTTTCAATAACTGTCCTCTTGAGAGCCATCTAACCCCATGAATTTGAAGAGCTTGAAGTGTTTCAAGTTGCATGAGTTCCTAAAGAGCAATCAATTCATTATGTCTTTTAGTAGAATTTTGGACCCAAGAATATACCTTATTTGCCAACTTCTCAACAAACAACAATTGGGTATTTTTAGCAGCATCGATGCAGCTAAAGCCTCACGATGAGCAATGCAATGAATGCCTATAAAATTGTCAACATATTTCTTCAAAAGAGTAAAAATCCATTTTCACTCCCCACCATTGATGAAGCACCATCTGTAGAAACTGCAATCAATCTTTTATTTGAAAGACCCCTTTCTTTATTCAAAACACAAACTGCATCATATATAGTTTTTCTCATCCATCACACACATTTATGAGCTTTAAGAATTGTGAAATTTGTGGGCCCAACCCTTTTGATTCTAGAAAAGTAGCATAAACCACAAGGTGTTTCTCCAAGCTTCGATCAGTACTTTCATCCAACATCAAAGAAAACAATGGACTATCTAACATTTTTACACTTTGTCTCTCTTCAAGATACTTAGATATGGAAAATAGGAAATCATTTGTAGCCATATGATTTGTATATGATCTATAATCCTTATTTTTGGCATGTTTGGTGTTTCTAAGTACATTTCAAGAGAGCAAAGAGACTCATATTTTGAGAGGGGTAAGTCTTCTTGCACTACCCAATAAACTAATTTCATGGTTGTGATTATTCTTTCCTTATTGGTGTCATCAATATTTGCAATGTGTTCTGGAATTGATTTTCTTTGCCTTCATTTCCACATATCCATTTTTCTTGTGAAATTTTGTGGTTGTTTGATTCAGCATGAGTAACTATTGCATCATGTTGCAAAGTAGTACAACCAGTTCAGTTCCCATGGTCCAACAGACTTGTGCTCTTCACAATATATACATTTCATGACTATTTTCCCTTCATGCATTGCACACCTTAACCACTTGAATTTCACTTTCCATTCATCTCTAAATCCTCTTTTACTCTAGCCCTTTTTTTGTTTTGTGTTAAAACTTCTTCTCCTTCAAATGCCTCATCACACTCATCATCATACCCTAATATATTTAAATCTTCATTCAAATCAAAATTATGACCATCTCTTGATGAAGCTTGTGATGTGTTTGACCATGCAAAAAAAATTTGATTGAAGATTGATTCTTTTTGGATTGAGACATTTTAGCTTATAATGTACCTATACAACCGAAATAAAAAACAATAATTAGATATAAAATTCAATAATAAAAAAATATAATAATATCAACAACTTAATGATAGATTATTAATTCAACACACTACAACAATATTTAAATAGTTCTTACCAATTTGAGTACAATAGAATATATTGGATAACTATTTTTTTGTTTCAAAAAACTATGATGTAACGACATGATCTTTCAATGCTTTCAATCTTTAATATAATATATGTTTACCATCTTAAAATTAAGTAATACCAATGTCCTCAATGGTGTCACCCAGATCTAAAATTTGTCATCTAGATAAAAAATAATGTATGGTAGGTATAAGTCCCAATGAGGTGAATCTATAAGAAATATCATCTAGATGTAAAGAATCACTAGAATCCCTTGAAGAAGTCACCCTGGATTCTAAAGTAGCAACATGTACAGGAGGAGCTTCACGATCCTACTACAAAGATTCACTGGAAGATCTCAAATCAATGGCGCTAGACTATGAAGTAGCAACATAATTATCCTCAATTGTATATGGAGTGTCATAAGTAGGACGATATGGTATAGTATTAGTAATATCCCTACATGAATGGTTTGTTGGGGAAGTGTCACTTTCAAATCAAGAATCGCGGTCACCATAAAACTTTCAGATGAATTTCTAATAAGTGAATGGGAACTCAGTGTACACTAACTGATTTTTTAGTATCCTTAGAAAGTACGTGGTACATTTATCCATAGACCATGTCACTTTTTAACTACTCCAAATTCCTCTTATACTCATTAGGCACAAGAACACATCCAATAATATAGGGCATTAGAGCATAAAATATGTGTTGATTGTGTATTCCTTATTTCTAGGAAAAATAGTTTTGTAAATTTAGCTAGAAAACAGAATAATGGATGTATATACCAACACCCGTGATGAAACCCCAAAAAGGAAATTTATCATAGTTCATTTTATTACATTACTGCAAGATTGGACATATCCAATGATGAAACCCCCTAAATGGAAATTTATCATAGTTTGAGTTATTACATTACTACAATATATGACACATTATAATGTAGTGCAAATACAATATTACAAGCCCTTAAATTTTTTGATATGGGATAATGAAGGAAGAAATGCTACCACGATTGTGAAGAACTCAGGAAAATACAAACTTAAAATAAAAAAATTACATGTGATCATATAAAGTGATTCCTCATTGATCTATGTACACGAAACTATGTTTGTATCTCGTAGCAATAGTACAAATGCACATATACAACGGTGTCCAATAATAATGAGAGGATATAGGATCAACTAACCTTGAATAACAAGGAAACCACATAAAATATAACTGTGTGTAACAACAATGTCATCACACAAGTACAATCCCCACAAAAATATAAATAGTGTTTATCTGCAGGTATGGTCGAATAACAATTCAAATAACATTGACAAAATGGGGATTCCCCTCACTAAAGAGTGACAGAATGGGTTGCACAATAAGTTGTAAAATTCTTCAAATGGACTGGTTGTTTTTGTTGAGATTTACAATCCCTATAATAGAACACTTTCAAATCTTGTGTCTTCCTAAGACCTATCTTATTTTTGCTAATGTTTGTGATGCTCGATACTTAGTACTTGGTTAATCCTGATCACTTGATTTATGCTATCAGTCCCATGTTGGAAAGCAACAAGACTTTGGCTGTAACTTTGTTTCTACTTTTTAAGGATGAGCAGGATAGCGATGGAGTAATGTTGGCAATAATGACCAAAATCTGTGTTCCCCCATTAATTTATTGCAACTATTAGAAAAGTATTGTCATTTGTAAGTCAGTTGCAATAGGGAAGAAAAACAATCTTGCATCTTTTTGTACAATTTACAACACCAATTGTCATTTGTTTTTTTGAAGGAATTAGAGTACCAGAGGACATTCATAACTATTTATTGTAATTCATGAGGCTGAGGGAATCATCTTATGAGTTCCCACCTCTTATAATTTATCCAAGTTTTCTTCTCTGATTCTTTTAGTTTCAGCTAACACCCTAGAGTAAATACAAAGACAGATTTATTTTGAAACCCTTTGTAAGTTAGGAAAAATACACTACTAATAAGGAAGTAAAATACCAATAATATTACCTCCTCTTTCATGTTCCATAAAGCAAACCTCGGAATGGGCTAGGAAACTTGGATTAAGCCCGATTATGTGATATGTAGGTGCTTTTCTTCAAGACGGAGCAAGACCTTCCTGTAACAACGATCCTCTTACTTTGCACCAGATGGGAAATAAGATTATGAGGCTATTTGGGTATCGGGATGAGGCGAAGGATGTTCTTTTCTCAAAGGATGCAAGAACTTAGATATGGCATTCAAGCTTATTCTATGTGTGTTTAGAGGGGAGGGGTAATGTTGTATTTACTGACTTGGGGAGTGATTAACTTAGAGTAATTTAAGTAATCATGGTTTGAAAATGTGGGCAAGACTAAGTGACTGATTTGAAAATTGGGCAAGATTAGGTGAGTGGTTTGAAAATGTGGGCAAGATTATATGAGTGGGGGCCACAAAGAATGGGTGAGGATTTTAATTATATTTTTAATTCATAAGTGGAGGATTTTAGGTGAGTGGGGACCACGAAGGGTGGGTGAGGATTTGAATTTAAATTTTTAATTCAATAGTGGAAAAACATGGAGAATAATGACATGTGGTGAGGATTGGGTTATTTTTTAGATTTTGAAATGGATAATTAATCAAATTATATTTGATTAATTCGAAGTGTATTTTTGTGGGAAATGAGGAAGGGGAATTAATTGATTTAGGATAGATGTGAAATTGGGGTGTCTACATTTTCCCCTCTTTGGAAGGGTACTATGAAAGTAGTGTCATTTCAAAGAAAGTAGATGGTATGGGGGAAGAATTCAATCTAATTTTTAAAAGGTAGAGTGAATGTTTGTCGGGAAGAATAGAAAGTGGTGAGTGACGGATGTCATAGTATCCTCCAAGACAAAAATGTCATGAGAAGATGTGATTATGGATAGATGCGGTGATTCTTCCTTGAGAGGACCGACGAGAATGGAATATACTGAGAACTCTTGAAAAGAAGGAAATGGATTACGTGGAGAAGAGGACGATAATGGAGTGGAAGAGGCTGGAATGACCGCATGACGTAAATGGAGAAAGGATTCAATCGGCCTTAAATGATAGGTGTGAGGGTGTGGAAAAGAGAAAGGGAATGGATAGGATTGGGAGTTGATTACGAGAAGAGTAAGGGAGATAGGGGAGGTGAAAAAAGAATGGAAGAGGTAGAAATAAGAGAGAGGGATGATAGGGGAAGAAGGAAATGATGAAGGAAAAACAAGACAAAAATAGGAAAATGATAGAGTAGAGGGTAAAGGGATAAAATAGAGAGATGTGCAAAATGAAGGAAACAAGAGATAGTAAAGAGGGATGCGTGGAAGTGAAATAAATGATAGAGTGAGAAAAGCAGAAACGGAAAAGGATAAATAAGAAGGAGAAAACGAGGTGGGAGTAGGGGGTGAAATGGAAGAAAATGGAAAGAGGACGAAATAAGAAGTAGAACGGAGAAAAAAAAAAGAAACTATGAGGGGCGAGGAAAGTGTGAAAAGAGGAGAGAAAAGAAGAGAAAGCGATACAAAATGAACGAAAAGGTAGGGGTGGTAGAGAAAAGGAAAAGTGGTCGGAAGAAATGTGAAAATTAGGGGAGAGAAAAGGAAGATAAAACGAATACAAGGAGAAGATTGAAGGAATCGTGTCATTGCGAGGAAGACCAAGGAAAATAATATGGAACAGACCGTATGGAGATGCATGTGGAGGGTGGTATGATAAAAAAGATAGGACAACGCTGAATAGATGGAAAAAGGGGAAGGAGACGATACAGGGGAAGGGAAATAAGACGAGGGGTGGGAGAGAGAAGAGGATAACAAAGAAAATGATGGAGAAGGAAGGGAATACATAAAGGGGGTAATAAGTGGAAAGGGAACAATATAAGGAATGTTTAGAGAAGAAAGAGGGGAGGAATGACATCGATTGGAAAAGATGTGGAGATGCATGAAATGAGGATACTAGGATGACGAGAAAATAGAAAAAGGATGTATGATGAAGACAGTAAAGATATTGAAGAGGGCAAAGAGGAGATGGAGAGATGGGTAAGAAGTGACAAGAAAGGGTGGGATTGAGGGAAAAGAATAGGAGAGAAAAGAGAATGGGGAGAGAAGAAGTAATGCCAATGAGGGGATGTTAGGGAAATCCCCTTTACAATGAGTGGTGGGGAAGGGTGAGAGAAAAAATGAAGAAAAGGAGAAAGCTAATGAGGATTGGAAAGGGTAACGCCAACAAAGGGACGTTAAGGAAAACCCTTTTACAATGAGTGGTGGGCTTAGAGGAGGGAAGGAATGAAGGGAAACTCTAGAAGGTCCAAGGGAGTGAATGAGGTCATGCGGAATGAGGATTGATGATTTTTAAGGAAAACCCGTTTACAATTATTAGCGCGGGAAGAGAAGATGATGATGAAAGAATGATATAGGAGTGTTAACAATAATGGTGAATGCGTGTGTGGGTAGAAATGTGGGGGGAATGTGAGAAGATGAAGTGGATGAGTTGGGACTAGGTGAAAGTGAGGAGAGGATGCGGGTGATGAGGATGAACGAAGTGAGGATGAAGAACCAAGACATGAAAAGAATGGGAAGAAACGGTATGAAGGATGATGGATCAAGAAGGGGAAAATGGGGGGAAAGAACGTGATTGTAGGTGGAAGAGATTAGATGTATGTTGTAAGAGGATATGTGGAGAAAGGATAATAGTAGGAGGAAAAAGTGGGTAGTAGGAGATACTAGGTGGAAGAAGCGATCAACAAAGTGAATGAAGAATGAGGCGGGGAGAAGTTCACGATGACAAGTTAAGTGTAGGGAGGACCCTGACATAAGATTGTCATGTGACGGAAGTGGTTAAGTAAGATTGCCATGTGAGCAAAACTGGAGATGACAAGTGGTCAAGTGAGAAGTGGTGTTTGCGAGAATCGAAAAGGAGGTGAAAGGATGTGATAATGGGGAACACCGAGAAAAAATGAAGGGTGAAGGGTGCGTAGTGATGGGGAAAGGCAAGGAGACAGATAATCCTTAAGAGGGACTCTTAAGTGAGATCACCATGTCGGGTGAGTGGTTAAGTAAGATTGCAGCAGAGGAGGGTGATAGTGGTGGTAAAAGATGTGATGCTTGGGAATGAAGAGGAAAGATGGATGGTGAGATTGTAGAGTGATGGGCGAGTGTAAGATGACATGTCATGCTTAAGAGAATCTCTTAAGTAAGATCGTCATCTTTGTTGGAGAGGTTTTGTAGGATCACCCAACCAATAGAGATGATATGCAAAGAGAAAGATAAGATGATATTGGGGACATGGGTGGAATGGTAGGTTGAAGAAGATGATTGCGATGAGAGGAAGGAGAAATAAGATGGGGAAAATATGATGGGATGGGGAAGGCCATAGGGCAAATAAACCTTAAGTGGAAGTCTTAAGTAAGATTGCCATGTGGTGGAATGGTTAAATAAGATCGCAAGCCGAGGAAGAAGAAGGATGATGTTAGAGTTGGTGGGAATAGGGTATGACAAAATGAATTGAAGGGGAACCCTTAAGTGAATTTGCCATACTACGAGAGCATGTAAGTAGGATGATCAGGCCTAAGACGGATTTGGGGAAGGATGAGAAAAGAGTGAGTGAGGTATGCCGAGTGGTATATGATATGAGATGAGGTGATAATAAGAAAAAAAAAGGAAACAAAGGAGTTTAACATAAATAGATGAAGGAATATATGTAGTGGAGGCGAGAGAGTGTGAGGGGAATCCTTAATTGGGATGCCCGCGTGGTGAGAGTAATGATGCGAGAATGGGAAGTAGAAGAGGTGGAATGGGAAGATGTGTGTGGTGGTGATTGTTGTTTGATGAGAGGGGAGGTGGTGAAGAAGCTTCTACAGTGGGAAGATCTTAGGGAGAGGGTAAACCTCCACCGAGGATTCCATATAGAAGGGGTTATTAAGTAAGATTGTCAAGTGGGAAGCAAAAGGGTGAAAGGAAAGAATACAAATGGGTGAGAGGGGATAGGAATGGTGAGAAGGGTAATATGGGGATAAGTGGCGGAGGAGTAAAAATGAGGAGCGAGGATGAATGGATCAAATACATGGTGAGCATGGTGGGGGAGGAGCTGCTGGATAGAGAATGCTACTTGAGAAAGATCATCAAGTAGGATTCGCAAACTGCAATGGTGATCAAGTAGGATTCCCAAACTGGGGAATGTATTAGTATGGGTGAATGGATGGGGTGCAAAGTAAGATGTTGATCATGCAGGAAGATACTCACGTGACGAAAAGCATCTTAATTTTAATATAGCACATAACAGGATGCATCGTGATATAAAAGATCAGGATGACTAGATTGTAATATGCGTGATAGCATAGACAAGGGCCATCAAAAAGGTTTGATGCCCCAGACGATATACAAATGGAAGAGTGTATAGATAGAGGCCATCAATAAAGTATCATGTCCCGAAGACGACATGCAATCAGATAACATAAGAATATTAGAGAGAACACCAAGATACATAAAATCAAGATGCCCCTGTAATATATCAAGATGCAAGAAAGCAATTAATAATTTACAACTAATAATGCAACACAAGAACCAATAAACATGTCCCTAACGTGTTCCATAGTGAGGATTGATTGGATGTGCCCCCAAGCAGGGGTACGAGGACATAGTAAAGTATTGGGTCATTGTCCTTAAACAAGGAAACAATGAGAGCCGGATTTTTCCCAAGCGAGGATTCACGCGAGGAGAAGTGGTTTGAATTTGGTAGTCATAAGGTGATTGGATCATTCGTTGGGGATAATAGTTCAAAGGTTGAATTGTGTTGGTTATTTTAGAGTTTTTGCGATTTTGTGGATTTTTTAATTTTTGTTTATTATATATATAGATTTTCTAATGTTTTTTAGATTTTTGATGATTTTCAAATGTTTTTGATTTTATTTTCAAATGTTTTTAGATTTTTGATGATTCTTGCTAATGGTTTTGGATTTTTGATGATTCTGTCTAATGTTTTTAGATTTTTGACGAGTGTTTCTAATGTTTTTGGATTTTTGACGAGTTCTAATTTTTTTGTTGGATTTTGGACGATTGTTTCTAATGTTTTTGGGTTTTTAACAATTTTTAAATGTTTTTAGATTTTTGAATTTTACTTGTTTTTAGATTTTTGACCATTTTCAAATGTTTTTAGATTTTAGAATTTTACATTATTCTTATATTTTTGACGATTTTCAAATATTTTTAGATTTTTAGATTTTTACACTTGTTTTTGGATTTTTGACGATTTGCAAATGTTTTTGGATTTTGACATTGTGATTGACAATTTATGTACCAGAGTGCAAACTTATTTTTTGAGAGAGGCGATGCACCGTGTTCCATGTTGTAACTTATGCTCGAGAATAATAAAAATTCTCTTTCCATTGGTAGGATATGGTGGTGATGATATGATGAAAATAATTCTAGCTCCATTCTTGACTCCACACAATTAGTAAGATGTGAGGGCTCATCACCAAGAATCAAGAAGGACGTAGCATGTAGATAATGAATATAGAGACAAATGCTAACAACAATCCCTTTGGGAAATTGTGACTCCATTCTTCATAACGATCTTGAACCGGTTTCAAAAATGGCTTTCACTTTATGAGTCACATGCTCGACTTACACAATTATGTGGCTCTTGATTGATAAGATATGAGGTTAAGGGATAGTTCTGTCTTCACTTAGGCATCTAAATTACGTGTTTGGGGATTCTATAATTTGTAGGCACTTTAAGATTTTATATATTTTTAAATGACTCCCTATGCCTTGCCCCATGCTACTAGTGAGAAGCAAAGGCTCATCACCGAAGGTAAAATATAGGCGAGTGAATTCCCTTTTTGTCTTTTTTTTTGTTTTGTTTTGTTTTGTTTTATTTTTTTGAATATTTTGCAATGTTTTTATGCTTTTATGAGAATGACCCTCTACGCTTTGCCCCATGCCACTTGTAAGAGGTAAGGGTTTATCACCGAAGACAAGACATAGGCAGTAAGGGCACCTTCCACCATTCCTAGTCTCACACTACCAGTAAGAAGTGTGGGCTCAACACCAAAGACTATAAAGGCCGAAAGATGTCTCAATGAATTATTCATAAGTTTTCAAATTGATGGATTTTTACAATAGTGCTTTGTATTTGGGAAGGAACATCTGCCCCCAATCTCATCCCCACACGACTAGTAGGACGTGAGGGTTCAACACCGAAGATTGAGATGGGACGACCAAACGAACTGGGTAAAGAAGTTTAGAGCTTTGTTATGAAAGAGAGAATTTCTTTGAAGGGAATATATTACCATCAATAAGCTTCTAGGTATGACCATAGGTGAAAGTGACTGAAAATGGGAGATATTATAAGAAATATGGTACTCACAAACTTAATAGGATCTATATTAGCACTTGTCTCATGATGATAAATATGAAGATGTGATTTTGATAAAGAAAATATCTACCAATGGAAATGAATAAATTTAAATTATTCGGAGATAAGCAAGACAAAAGGAACAATGTACACGTTGTTTCCCAAAATAGTGAACATCTCAAGGATAAAATTTATTTAAATGAACCGAATTCATTAGTTCATCAAGATCTTGGCCTATGTCGATGGCCAATTTAGAAGCTCAAATCTAAAATTATCTATGATTTCGTTGGGCTCAAATTTGTCTTGTTTGTCTCGTTCTTTGGGTGTATTCTTTCGATTTTCTTTGAGAATGAAATCATTGACCTTAAATTTTCTAGGTTGGAATTTTTATGGTAGCTATGCCATAGCCGATTTTGATATAATGGAAGATGATCTAGGGCATTAAGTTGTTTTTCATCAAGAAGCTCGAGTTCATTAAGGTGTGAGTGTCAATAATAATCTTGATTGATTACATCTTTGAGGGATATTCTGAAGGATGGAAATTCAACCTTGACATGTAAAATAGCTTCCCAACCATAAACAAAGGAGAAGGGAGTGGCTCCAGTAGGTGTGTGATAAGATGTGTGGTAAGCCCAAAGAGTGGGATAGATTTGGTTAAGCCAATAGCTTCTATGTGTGTTGACAATGATGGTTTGTGTTATTTGGTTTGTTGCTTCTATTTGTCCATTAATTGATTGTTTTGAGGATAGATTCACGATTAAAGATGGAAAAGGTTGTGTAAAGATATTCCTGGGTATAATTACCTCGTATAATGTATGCATGTAGAAGTCTTGACAGGTGAGAATAAATAGTGATGAGATGCTTGCAAGATTGATCATTGAAAGCATGATGGACACGACAGGTTGCATTATCGCAAGTGTCCAAACTCGATGTGGTTGTGTTTCGACAACAAGGCTAGAGATGTTAGGCATAAGAGCCAATATTGGAATAATAGAATCAAACTTAATGGTACCTATTGATGGAATCAATTGTAGTGTCTCTGTGTAATATCAAGGTTTGAAAGGGAGTCTTGAAACGAGGTCAAGGTCTCGTTAGATGTTGGAAGAATATTGTCACCCAAAACATGTTCAATATATGTTTGGGTTGAAAGAGAGTCTTGAAATAAGTTCAAATGCTCAGTAGATGTTGAAAGAATCTTGTTTTCCACAACAGGTTCAATGTATGTTTGGGTTGAAAGAGAGTCTCGAAATAAGTTCAAGTGCTCAGTAGATGTTAGAAGAATGTTGTTGTCCAAAACAAGTTCAATGTATGTTTGGGTTGAAAGAGAGTCTTGAAATAATTTCAAGTGCTCAGTAGACGTTGGAAGAATGTTGTTGTCCAAAACAGGTTCAATGTATGTGTGGGTTGAAAGAGAGTCTCGAAATAAGTTCAAGTGCTCAGTAGATGTTGGAAGAATGTTGTTGTCCAAAACATGTTCAATGTATGTTTGAACTAATGGAAGGAAATTTGAAGAAGATATGGATTGGTTTGGAATTAGAGAGTCTTGACTGTTGTCGTCATGATCTCATGGAATTTCAGTATATATAGGAGTTTCGACAGTAGTCAGCTCTTCATGGAAAGTTGTGGTATTGGATGTGTCATTGGTTGCAAGAGCATTGTCATCAAGTTCTACAGAGATGACGTTGTCATCAATTAAGTCTTGGACGTAATTCTTAAATCGCACACATTTATCTGTGTGATGACCATCAATGTGATGAAAGTCACAGTATGTGTTAGGTTTGTACCAACATGGTTTAGCTTCCCCTTTGACAAAGGGTTTTGTAATTGGATATCTTATCAGTTTAGCCTCTTTTAGTTGATGAAAAACACTAGAGAGACTTTCTCCAAGGGGGTAAATTGACGTTGGAATTTACGAACTGATGTCTTCGTGAGGTTGTATGATTGGCCTTTTGGGTGATCGTTCACTGATTTGGGTAGCCATATGAGAGAGTTGTGTTGTCATCTTATTAATTTGTTCTAATAGCTCATTGTGTGATGTTTTTTGTGAATTCATCGTGGTTGAAAGAGAGGGAGAACAGAGAAAGGTGCAATGAAGAACTCAACCTATTGATTGTGATCTTTGTTTTGGCTCAATCGAGTTAACAAGTAAGGCTATAAGGAGTAAGCTTAAACAAGTTACTTGAGATACAAGTGGGATATAACTCAAACAAGCTATGACAAATATTTTGATTGGTTTGGATTAAACAAGCTTAGCAGATGAAAATGTAAGGAGTACACTCAAACAAGGTACTCAATACAAGTGGGATATAACTCAAACAAGCTATGATGAATATGTTGATCGGTTTGACTTAAAAAAGCTATGGATTTTTGATAGGAAGAGTAACTCAAACAAGTGACTCAACACGATTCACGAACTCAAAATGAGCTTTGAAGGGATTTGTATTGGATGATATTTTGTTAAACTCGGCGGTGATGAAATAATGAGTGAACTCAAACAAGTTACCCAATGCCATTTTGATATAGCTTGAAACTAGCTATAAAGGATGTTCGACAATTGATGAGATAAGGAGTGAACGCAAGTCACTCAATATCTATTGGATATAGCTGAAAACAAGCTATGGTGGATTTGTTATTGGCTGAAGTAGGCTAATGAAATCAATGTGATGTTTTGATCTTCGTTGTGGGATTGCTTGAATGTTTTTCTTGGTATTGAATCGATCGAGAAATGGTGTTGTGGAACACGATTAGGATTTGAATTTTACAATAAACACATTGATATTAGCCAAGTTTTATGATAAAAACAATGCTAAACTATTTTTTTACAAGTAGTAAGCAGTCATGTGTATCAAATTGTTTTGGCTGAAGAGGTAGATCCTTCGGGAATGATCATTGTTTAATGCAATCATACAAGTATGTCATGGAATGATGGATGCGAGACTCTTATTACTCTAAGAAGATGCGTCCTCCGATATACCCTAGTCCTGATATACCTAATTCTATACGGGGACAGAATTGGTACGGGGAACCCTTAGAGCACTAGAGGAGACTCACCAATTCTTACTTGCCTGTTTCAGAGTGAATCACCACGTCGAGCAGGTGTTTTGTGAAAAGGTGGAAGGTGATGGAGGGATGAATGTGTATGGTGTCCTTATAACTCCCTGAAGATTTACAGGATGATGCCGAGCTTCGTTATTCTGACTATTTAGGCATGACTCGCATCTTGCTGCACGATAGCATTACCTGTAAGTGAAGAGAAGGGGCGAGGTAAATACCCGAACTATTTGTGATGAGACTAGGTCTCAAAGTGTAATGTAGATGCAAATGTTGTTGGTGCATGGTAGTCAAGTCCACGTCACCGATGTAGCTTTAGTGGTGATGAAATCCACCTCGACTACATGTAAAAATAAAATGATAAAGTGATTAAACACAAGGTTCTTTCCAACTTGAAATAAATCACTAAAGAAGAAATAATGGCATACCCGAGTGTACTTTTTTTTTTGTTTTGGCAATTTTCTTTGAATGGTGGTATTTTTGTATTTTTTGTTTTTGTTTTTGATAATATTCTAGTGACGTGATCCTATAGAAAACAAATTAGTAGTTATCCTGCAAACAAAATGTTAGAAAAATGATCGTGGTTGTTTTTGATTTTCCAGATCACTCGAAGGCGCAAGAAAAGAGCATACACAACCAATGACCAAACAAATATTAATAATATGACAAAGGAAAATAATTATTGAAATGACGGTTGGAAAACAAAGCTAGATGATCTGCATGATGTTAGAACAAGAAACAAAAAAATTGTGACCGTTTCTGATTTTCTAGATCGCTCGAAGGCACAAGAAAAGAGCATACGCGGATACAATTGGAATAGATTTTTATTTTTTAAAAGTGTTAATAATTATTGCAATTAATCATGATTGCGAAATAGTGATAATGATTATTGTCACAAAAAAAAAACGATGAATGAAGAGTGTGAAAATGTTACCTACAAGTGTTGTCGTGGAAAATTGAAATGTAAGGTAAAAATTTAAAAAAAAAAAAATTTTGCAGAGCAGGGTGGCCTCACGTTTCGATTTCCAAGATCACTTTTGAAGTGCGAGGAAAGAGCATACATGTGAGGTTGTTACGTGAAATAAAAAAATAAAAAAATAAAAAAATAAAACTATAATTTTGTTGTTTTTTGTTAAAAAGACAGGTGTTAGAAGAAATGAAACCAAATTCTTTTTGTAAGTATAAATCTAAAAATTATTTTTTCATTGCGTAGATCTTTTTGATACCTTTATGTTAAAAAAAACCGAGTTCGGGAGCAAAAGTTATGGCTTCCGGAAGATGGGCTACGGTAGCACTCTGAATGAAAATTTTGAACGTGAGAAAAACGTCCGAGATTTGGTTTTTTTATTTTTTGACTTCTGTACTTCACGAGAAGCTAAAATTTTGACAACAAGGTTAAAAAAGAACAATAAACAGAAAGAAAGAGTTAGATCACAAAATGATTGACTAAAATAAAAAAAAAAATGATTAACTTCCTACAAAGCAGTTATTTTAGCAAAAGTAAATAAATAAATGTATTTTCCGGATTGGTTGTCCCATGATGTAAGATGATAAACTAATGACTAGTTCATGTGTTTCTATGGATTATAATTGAATAACAAAAACAAAAGCTGCGAACTAAATACCAAGCACCGAGGAGATCAAAGACAGGATGATCGTCATAGTTTCATTGTTGTTATAACCTGCAGATACACCACAAGACACCACACAACAAAAACACTACCCAAAGTGTGAAGGTTAACCAAAGAAGGCCATAAGGAACAGAAAAGGAAATAATAATGAACAATAATAAACAAAGAACAAATAAAACCACTAATTGGGAAATTAATGGTAACAGATCGAAAGTAACCGAGCGTGCCAGAATGTATTTTAGGAAAAATACACTACTAACAAGGAAGTAAAATACCAATAATATTACCTCCTCTTTCGGGTTCCGTAGAAAACCTCGGAATGGGCTAAGAAACTTGGATTGAGCCCTGATTGTGTGATATGTAGGTGCTTTTTCGAGGAGAGCAAGACCTTTCTGCAACAACGATCCTCTTACTTTGCACGAGATGGGAAAAAAAAGATTATGAGGTTATTTGGGCATTAGGGACGAGGCGAAGGATGTTCTTTGCTCAAAGGATGCAAGAACTTAGATATGGCATTCAAGCTTATTCTCTGTGTGTTTAGAGGGGAGGGGTAAGGTTGTATTTATAGCCTGGGGGAGTGATTAACTTAGAGTAATTTAAGTAATCATGGTTTGAAAATGTGGGCAAGATTAAGTGAGTGGTTTGAAAATTGGGAAAGATTAGGTGAGTGGTTTGAAAATGTGGGCAAGATTATATGAGTGGGGGCCATGAAGAATGGGTGAGGATTTGAATTATATTTTTAATTCATAAGTGGAGGATTTTAGGTGAGTGGGGACCACGAGCGGTGGGCGAGGATTTGAATTTGAATTTTTAATTCAATAGTGGAAAAACATGGAGAATAATGACATGTGGTGAGGATTGGGTTATTTTTAGATTTTGAAATGGATAATTAATCAAATTATATTTGATTAATTCAAAGTGTATTTTGTGGGAAATGAGGAAGGGGAATTAATTGATTTAGGATGGATGTGAAATTGGGGTGTCTACAACCACAAGTTGTCTTCTAATAATTCATTTTGTATAATAAAACAAATGTTCAGGTGTTTTATTGCAGCGAAAATCCATCCTTGAGCAATGTTTCTACATAAAACTACCATGTTGAAATTGTGTCAAACAATTAATGATAAGTTCATCTCTTATTCATCTATTTTTCTTACCCGGAATTATGTTGTTGAACTAATTTTTGTATCTCCCTGCTCCTCTGCAACTTGGTGGTTGACACTTCATTTGTTCAGCTGCATGTTGTGGCTGCCTTCATTTCATCCATGCACATTGCAAACAGTTTATTCAACTGCAGACTTCAGTCTCCCATCACCATGTCTAGCTTCTGGCTTCTCTTCACCCATTCACTGAAAGTCTGAACTGGTTTATACTGCTTCAA
Organism: Taxus wallichiana var. yunnanensis; assembly: GCA_018340775.1. NCBI lineage: Eukaryota > Viridiplantae > Streptophyta > Pinopsida > Cupressales > Taxaceae > Taxus > Taxus wallichiana. Next base: position 486,335,902 of record CM031243.1, read on the forward strand.
AATCCATCTTAATGTTGGCCGCTGGACATTGAATATGGCACAACTAAATGAATTATACAGTATCAATATCTGTATGACTCGTGAGCCATGAGGGGATGTTTACTGTTTAGACGTTGAGACTTTAATTATAGTGTCACTGTCAATTCATTTAGACGTATCCCTATTCCCGAATCCCCTTTGTCTAAACTTTTTCAATGAATTATACAATGTATTGTGTAACTTTGTAAGTTTGTAACAGTATCCTCACTATTCTGTATTCCAATTTCGATTCCCGAATCGCGATTAGTATCTTGTATTCATAACTTCATTGACAATGTGCCACTGCCAACTCGGGGCTCGAGACCACTAAGAGGCAGGACGGTGGAGCCTAAGCCAACTCGCGCAAAGGGAGGCGCTAGACGGAGACCACTACCAGTCCACTACCAATAAAATTAGATATAATTTTTTTAAACAGTTGGTTTTAATAAGTGCACGTCAATATGACGCTTTTCCAAAACATTTTCCCATTCCCTGTTACGGGGTAAAAATTAAGTTAGCCATTTTTTACGGTTAAAAACACAAAAAAAGTCTAAACAGTGCAAGATTCAACAAAAGGAAGGTGCCACGGTTCGGAGTGATTAGGATTGTTCCAATTTTCCCTCAGTATCTTAGTGATGATTGAACAATGGATGAAACTATAGTGGAAGATGAAGGAAGGAGTGTAAAGGAGAAGGAAGAAGAGGAAGGTGTTGAATTTGTGCCCTGATGTTGTGAAAGGAGGATCTCAATTGCCCACTTTTTAGGTGCATATTCTCTATCTCATGTGAGAGAGGTTTTGAGAGTGCGATGGATAATGAGAACAGTTCGGATAGAGATGGAGGAAGTACCATCTTTGAAGAGGTTGAGAGTGTTTCTGTTGGAGATTTAATGAAGAGTCATGTTTTCAGTGAAGATGAGACGAACAATTTATTTTGCATTGATTTGGGTCAAAGTCCCCTGTCACTGGAGAGTTCAGGTAAGCTCGGATCACCTCGTCTCCCTTACTGGTTTTCAAACAAAAATCAATTAAACAGTGCAGTAAAAATCAGATTACCAGAGACTGCTATCCTTGAGGACCAACAAGACAACTCTGGCTTAAAAAATGATCCAGTCATTTCATTCGATGCTGCAGTCTTGTCAGTTTCCCAAAGGATAGATTCTACCAAAGAAATGGCTAACTCTCCTTTATGTGGTCCCGAGAAAGAGATAGAGGTTGGTCATTCTTTGGTTCATACACCCAAGAATCAACAGAATGGCCAGAAGTTTTTACAATGTAAAAACATGAATGGAAATGGTATGAGAAATGATCCAGTGGAAGATGTTGTCTGGAGAATGGTTTGGCAGAACAGGGGAGTTCAACATGTCATAAGCTAGTCTTGAGCAACCAAAACCCATCTGAGAATGGAATCATGGGGGATTTCAAGGCCAAAGAAAGTGCTATAAGGCGTGAAACTGAAGGGGAATTCAGGCTTCTAGGGAGGAGAGAGGCAGATAGAATATCTGGCAGGCTTTTGGGTGTGGGGGAAAATGGTAGAATAAGTAGCATGGCTAGAAAAGTTTCATTTAGCAATGAGGGAGATAGAGAAAGGGAAGCTCTTTGTTTACCAAGTGAAGAAGAATCTGCAAACACACTTTTTAAAGAGGAGGATTTTACAACTGATACCGAAATAACACAAGAACAGGAATGGACTAGAAGGGAACCACAGATCTCTTGCAAGCATCTTGATCATGTGGACATGATGGGCCTCAATAAAACTACATCCAGACTAAGATACCTGATTAATTGGCTTGTTACTTCCTTACTGCAGCTTAGATTCCCAGGAGCTAATGACACGATCCCTCTAGTGCATATCTAAGGACCCAAGATCAAATATGATTGAGGTGCAGCTCTAGCTTTTAATTTGTATGACTGTAATGGCACTCTGATAAATCAAGAACTTGTATAGAAGGTTGCAGAGAAAAACAATATTTCTCTTGGTTTGGGTTTTCTTAGTCATCTGAGGTTTACAGAGAATCATACAGATCTGAGGGATGCGTCATATTCCAATAATACTTCTCTTTGCAAACCTATATTGAATGGTCGGTATGACAACAAGAATGTATTCGTTAGAGTTGAAGTGGTAAGCTGCTTCTCTTGGGTTTCTCTCTAATTTTGAAGATGTGTACAGAATGTGGGCATTTGTGGCCAAGTTTCTTAATGCTAATTTTTGTAAGGAAGATGTGTCTCAGATAGCTCCTCAAGCTGGGAAAAATCAATGAAGGGAAACCCAATCGAATTTTTCTCCTTCAGTGTGCTAATCAATGTAAATATGATATTGCTCGACTACTGCTAAGGAAAACCTTTTCTTAGCAACTGTCAATGTCTCAACACTTGTGGTAGGCCTGATGGTAGTGGCTGCATGCACTCTCATTTAAAATACCCCCAACAATCGTTTTTAGTTATATGGACTCAAAAGTATTGTCAGGAGGGTCTGTGATTAGCATTGTTGTTGGATTTGCATTGTACAGTACCGGAGATGCCCTTGTTCATCTCACAGCCTTACTGTTTTTTTAGTGCTTCTCCTCTTTTCAAGCCATTTTGAGGTAAGGTTCAAGTTTTCAAGATGAGGCATGATCATTGATGAATAACTTGTTCCGAAAATTTGCTCTGATGGCATTGCCTCTTAACAGAGATGCTATTTTTTTACCCATTTGAGAATTATTTAGGGTTTCCTTTTACAAATGCTTGGAAGGCCAGTACTAATTAGAACAAATTAGAGATTTGAGGTTCATTTCTATAGTATTGTAACATTGTAGAAATAGTTTTTTTTCTGACAATTCCAGTCTGGTACTAGACCCATCGTCAGGGAGAAGCAGCCTAGAACAGATTGTTCCTTCAAAGCCCCACCCAATGAGAAAATTGTGGCAATTTTGTGTTGTGTGTGGTGGTTTAAGGAAACACATGACCTCTGAAGATTTGACAAGCATTTTCTGTGTTGAGTTCCCTCAACAAGCTCTCTACATTGTCTCAGTAAGTTAACATTTACATCACTGATCTTGATATTGTCGTATTTATGAGGAACTTAACCTTTCTGTCACTGATCTTGATATTGTATTTTTCTTTATAATTGAAGTTAGCAAGAATTTGTTGTATAATAATTTTTTGATTTCTTAAATAGGGTTGCCAAGAGTGTAAGGACTTGCGAGTTTTTTCGAGTCCTAGCCTTGGGCTAGGGTTAGGAGGATTGAAACCTCTGCACACATACAATAACAAGTGTGACATGTATCAAGCCATGACTGACATTCTTGGAGTTCCCCTCAGAATGGTTGGAATCAGCCTCTCATATATCAAAAGTGTGTTTGTATACATTCCTTTGCAATTAGCGGCAATACAAAAATGGGGGTTGTCCCTATAAAAGTGAGTGATTCAATTAGGTTGAGGCACTACTTGGATTTTGAAAAATGTGGAAGCCATTACGTGTTACCTACCTGTAGGGGCCTCTTTGGAGGAGCTCAAGGGGTGTATTGGGCTGGAAGAACTTTGATAAAATAAATTGATATGAATGGGCGAGTATGTATTGTCAAGGCTTGGATAGGGCGGTTTCTTATTAGGGTTTGGGTGATCCAAATTGATAAGCACAAGGCAATAATTCTAACTCAAGTTTGAAATCATAGTTATTGTTATCAACAGAAGATTCCAAATGCTCTTAACAAAATATTTAGAATATTGAAAGTCAGAATATTCCACAAGAGAGCAACTACTAAACAAAATGTCGCCACGATGGATGGACACCCCACATGTGTATATTATATATTGTTCTTTGGGCGTTTTAAATTTAAATTACCAGCCCTCAAGTGTCAATATGATTGATTCAAGAAAGAATTTCAAATTCATATGTCAATCACCCTTTAGGTATTAGGACACTCAAGGGGTAGTAAGGGATAATTTTACCTTTTTAATGAAAAAATTAGGGATGGGAGTTTATCAAAAACAATAAAATGCACTAGATAATGATATTTAATCTAACCCATAGATTAAAATTATGGTACACGAGAAGAAGGTACAACATGGAATTATCAAAGCTACAGTTGATAACTAGTTGGAGAGGAATAAACATAAGAGGGGTATGGATAATATGATGAATAAGAGGAAAATAAAGAGAATTTGATAAAATCCATACTCATGAGAATTCCCAAGCTCCCCTCATTCACATAAGATCCACCTATATCCCTACCTCTAGGGGTTACTCAAGGTTCCTCTAGTTCTCATACTTAATCTACACTAAAACCTCACATAGGCATAATAAGTTGTGTGTATTGTCTCTTCAGATGTTCCTTTCACAAGTATTTTTTCACACCAATTGATGTATCTGATAGTGATTCTTTGAGTATGTCTCAAGTATTTTTTCCCAAGTTATTATTCCTTAAAAGTATTTTTATCCAATTGACTCTTTGACATAAGTTGTATCAATTTCTAATATTTCTCATACCAGATCGATTTCAAACATTCCTACAAATTTAGTAGAGGTTTTGTAGCTAGTAACTCCTTGTGGTTTTTATGGAGGTTGAAGTTTTAGGTGATTTTCTAATTTTAAGCCAAGGCCATGCCATCTCCAATACCTCTATTATTTAGGATATCCTTATCATGACCCCTATTTCCACATCATCTTCATCTTCCATTACTCAATTTGGTATTATCATCTTCCCACCATCTTCCATCTATTCTATCAATCCCCGAGCTATCATAACTACTCCTTTACTTGTTATCACTACCACTATAGGTGATGACATAGCACATGGTAGCTAACTAAAATAAGAGATGTTTTTAGCACAAGTCCATTAGAATATCCATAAAGGAGATAGTTCAAGGCCATATTTTATTTCATGGATGACTCTATTAGTCCCATGGTATCTTTCATTCATAATTTGGATAGGAGTGCAAACTTCATTTACCATACCTTTTTCCAACCCATCCTTTATGATACCTCCTATGTTTTCATATATTGATGTTACCAATACTTTTTGTTGATTCTCATAGTAAAGATGTCCCTTTTAAAGGAACAATAACTAGATCGTACCAAGCCAAGAACACAGATGCTAATCAAACACCACGATCTATAAGATGAAAGCAATTCGCCAGAATAACTTTACATAAAACCTTTGCAAACAAATGAGAAACAATATCATATATTATTATGGAACTCAATGCAATACATTGAGAATGGGCCTTGCTTAAATAGGCAAGGAATAACAATCTAAGAACTAGTCAAGGTCGTAGATCAAGCCATAAATCAAGGAAATAACTAGTCATCAAAGAACTAGTCAAGACCATAGATTTAGGAGAGAACTAGACATCAAGGATCTAGTCAATACCATAGATCAAGGAAAGAACTAGTCAATACCATAGATCAAGGAAAGAACTATACCTAACAACTAGATAATATCTCCTAATATCTAAATAAGATAAAATAAATATCCACACACATAAGTGGGTGAGGATAAATACAATAAAGGTAAATAAAGTACCTAGGTGAACATGAGCTAAGGTAAATACCTACTCTAACACCTCTTACTATTATGACCTTAAGTATTATGGATGTCAGTACAATACCTATCCCCATGAGATCAATCACTAAGGCTATGATGTATACATTAGAAAATAGGATCCCTCTACAAAATCTATAGATGTAGCCTACATAGATCATCGAGAATGTGTGAACAAATAATTAGCTCAAACAAGAAAGGTTACATTCCCTATAATTCTTAATAATTGATTCCGAACTCTTTCACTCCTTGATGTCATGTGTGTACATCACACATCTATAGAAATACGTTCATGGTAAAAATTTAAAGTTCTTTCCTTGTGCCAAATTCCAAATCATCTTTAGATATTGGTAGATATATGCACACCACCAAGATGAGGTTATGGACATACTATTATACTCTAACAATGAATATGTTTATTATGTGGATAATTGATTATTCTTAGGATTGTGTAGTGTTTCCAGGAATCGATTGAACATTCCTATCCCACATCAAGCATGAAGTATTAAGACAACGCACAAAATTGTTTCATCCTCACTTAAGACTCTAAAATGCATATATGTACAATGAAGAGGTGTCACAATGCATTGTTAATGTTCTTTGGATACAAAATATTTTAAGATGCCATATCTCCATTTGTACATTACGATAAGTGTTTTTAAATGAAGAATAATCTACTACAAACCTTGTGGACCATGATTTAAATGAAATAAAAAATAAATATGAAAACACACGATACTACTTATTCCTACTTGTGTCCTACTCTAAGTATTTTTGAAATTCTTTGATGGCCATAAAATTTGATTCCTTATAAAAGAATTCCATCCAAATTAGGTTAAAATTTTATAACGAATCATGTAAATTTTGGTAGACATTTATAACAATTACACTAAATAATAACGTTTCATTATATTTTAATCTTATCCAAATTGGTTTGTTTGTGGTATGCGATGTGATAAATAAGGAAGAGTAATACAAGTGTGATTAGAAGACAAGTGTATATATGTGTGATGAAGTTGTTACTTTATTGTATAGATGATGATGTTGTCACTGTGTATGTGGTTAATTTATTAATGTGACTATGGATTGTGGATTACGGTATATGGTATATGGTTACTTAGTTGTGTTATTATTCCGTGTATGCCTACTTGGGTTTTTCGTGTTCAATAATTTAATGTAGATAAATCAAAAATTTGCTTTCAAAACTTGTGTATTCATTTCATAATTATGTTTGAATGGTGACAGATATTAAAAATATTATTTGAATGTTAACAGATATTAATCGGTTGTTTAAATACAAGTTTAATTAGATGACAGGACGAAAGAAGGTTGGAAAGCACAAGGCCTCACCAGTGCCAGAATCAAAATATAATTTAAAATTCTATAGTGTCAGTACTAATGTGTTCAAAAAGACTATAGAGAGCCCTGCAAACAAAGATGTCGGAGTTGAACAAGAAGATGAGTCGTCCCCGTCATTTCGTATGGAAATAGAATTGAAACTTGCAATGACCTTTCAACTTGGCGAATAACACACTTTGTTTTTCATCGCTTTGGAAATATTCAACCCCTCTCCACCTGATAAGTAGTTGATGTGGAGTCAATTTTTACAAGGATAAGGAAAAACACCACGAGTTACACCTTTGTTAGAGAATGGGATTGCGTTTTTCAAAATGTTAAAAAACACCATGTGCTTTTCAACATGGTGAAAAAAACACTCTGTTTTTCATCGCTTTGGAAAAATTCAACCCCTCTCCACCTGATAATTAGTTGATGTGGATTCAATGTTTACAAGGAGAAGGAAAAGCACCGTGGGTTACACCTTTTGGAGAACGGGATTGCGTTTTTCAAAATGTTGAAAAACACCATGTGTTTTTCAACGTGGCAAAAACACACTCTATTTTTCATCGCTTTGGAAAAATTCAACCCCTCTCCACCTGATAAGTAGTTGATGTGGATTCAATGTTTACAAGGAGAAGGAAAAACACCATGGGTTACACCTTTTGGAGAACATGATTGTGATTTTCAAAATCTTTGGAAAACACCGTGTGTTTTTCAACATGGCGAAAAACACACTCTATTTTTCATCGCTTTAGAAAAATTCAACCCTTTTCCACCTGATAAGTAGTTGATGTGGAGTCAATGTTTACAAGGAGAAGTAAAAGCACCGTGGGTTACACCTTTTAGAGAACGAGATTGCGATTTTCAAAATTCTTGAAAACACCATGCATTTTTCAACTTGGCGAATAACACACTCTTTTTTTCATCACTTTGGAAACGTTAAACCCCTCTCAAATGATAAGTGGTTGATGTGGAGTCAATGTTTAGAAGTAGAAGGAAAATCACCATGGGTTACAACTTTTGGAAAATGGGATTGCGTTTTTTCAAAATGTTGAAAACACTTGTGTGTTTTTCAATGTTGCGAATAACACACTCTATTTTTCATCACTTTTATATTGTATTTTCCTCTATGTTATATTTTTTCCTCTATGTTAGTTTTTCCAAAGTGATGAAAAATAGAGTGTGTTATTCGCCAAGTTGAAAAACACATGGTGTTTTTCAGCACTTTGAAAAACTTGACCACGGGATTGCGTTTTTCAAAATGTTGAAAAACACCATGTGTTTTTCAATATTACAAATAACACACTGTTTTTCATCACTTTTATATTGTATTTTCCTCTAAGTTATATTTTTTCCTCTATGTTAGTTTTTCCAAAGTGATGAAAAATAGAGTGTGTTATTCGCGAAGTTGAAAAAACGCATGGTGTTTTTCTTAAAGCACTTTGAAAAACGACCTGTTCTCCAAAATGCCCAACCCCCTATGCTTTTCCTTCTTGTTTTAAACATTGAATCCACATCAACTACTTGTCATGTGGAGAAGGGTTTAATTTTTTCAAAGTGATGAGAAAAAAATGTGTATTCCGCCACATTGAAAAAAATGTCACGGTGTTTTTCAGCACTTTGAAAAACGTGATCCCGTTCTCCAAAAGGGCAACCCCTAGTGCTTTTCCTTCTTGTTGTAAACATTGACTCCACATCAAGTACTTTTCAGGTGGAGAAGGGTTTAGTTTTTCCAAAGTGATGAGAAACAGTCGTGTATTCTCGCCACGTTGAAAACACACGGTGTTTTTCAGCACTTGAAAAACCCGATCCCGTTCTCCAAAAGGCGCAACCCCGGTGCTTTTCATTCTTTTTGTAAACATTGAATCCACATCAATTACTTTTCAGGTGGATAAGGGTTGATGTTTTCCAAAGCGATGAGAAATAGGTCATGTATTCCGCCACATTGAAAAACACACAAGTGTTTTTCTACACTTTGAAAACGTGATCTCATCCTCCAAAAGGTGCAACCCCTGGTGTTTTTCCTTCTTGTTATAAACATTGAATCCACATCAACTATTTTTCAGGTGGAGATGTGTTGTATTTTTCTAAAGCGATGAAAAACAGGTCGTGTATTCCACCATGTTGAAAAATGTAACGTGATCCTGTTCTCCAAAAGGGCAACCCCAGGTTTTTTCCTTCTTGTTGTAAACATTAACTCCACATAAACTACTTGTAAGGTGGAGAAGGGTTGAAATTTTCCAAAGTGATGAGAAACAAAACGTGTATTCCGCCAAGTTGAAAAATGCATGGTATTTTTCAACACTTTGAAAAACGTGATCCCATTCTCCAAAAGGGGAAACCCCCGGTGCTTTTCCTTATTGTTGTAAAAATTGACTCCACATCAAGTAATTTTCAGGTGGATAAGGTTTGAGTTTTTCCAAAGCGATGAGAATCAGGTCGTGTATTCTATCACGTTAAAAAACACATGGTATTTTTCAACACTTTGAAAAACTCGATCCCGTTCTTCAAAAGGGCAAACTGCGGTGATTTTACTTCTCCTTGTAAACATTTACTCCACATTACCTACTTATCAGGTGGAGAGGGGTTGAATTTTTCCAAAGCAATGAAAAACGGGTCATGTATTCCGCCACGTTGAAAAATGCATGGTGTTTTTAGCATTTTAAAACTCGCAACCCTATTCTCGAGAATGTGTAACCCACGGTTATTTTACTTCTCCTTGTAAACATTGACTCCACATCAACTAATTATCAGGTGGAGAGGGGTTGAATATTTCCAAAGCGATGAAAAATAGAGTGTGTTATTCGCCACATTGAAAAACACACGGTGTTTTTCAACATTTTGAAAAATGCAATCCCATTCTCCAAAAGGTGTAACCGCGGTGCTTTTCCTTCTCCCTGTAGACACCGAAATCGTATCGTAATCACCTTGGTCCCTAGCGCAGCCCTATAATCATTTCCTTATCCTCAACACCTTATCACCTACTTCTGCACCCCACACATTTTAATTTAATTACTTTAATTAAATTAATGCCATTTACCTCCATACATATTAATTTAATTATTTTAATTAAGTTAATGACCTTTTACCCACACACACATTAATTTAATTATTTACATTAAATTAATTCACTACCCTCACACATCTATTTAATATAATTGCCTTTATTAAATGCACCTCACCTAACCACCCCATCATTTGAACTATTAACCTAAACCCTAAACCAATGTCCTAAATAAAACCTAACATTAGACCCATCCCCTCACCCCACATTTAAAAGCCTCCTAAGGTTGGTTTTCACCCCGAGAAAAAGATGAGACCCTTATCAAATAGCGGAGCAACTTCCTAGGCAATTTTTGAACAACCCGAGATATCTCACCTAAACCGATGTCGGTTCACCCTAAACCAATGTCGGTTCACCCTAAACTGATGCCAATTATACCGGAATGGACCAAAATGCCTATTTAGACCCATCTACATCTTTGTAATACGGGTTGAAAAACTTCTGATCTCGATTTCGATCTCTTTAGACACGATAGCAGAACGAAGATTGATTTGTGATCAACAAAGGAAACCAAATACACTGGCACAACAGTGAAACTTTCTTCCCAGCATCCTCTAACACAACAACTTCTTCATTATTCTTCAGACCTGTACCTCATAGAATAGTAAGTATCCCCCTTCCATCTATTTCATTTTCTTATCATCATCTGTAGTATTTGTGGTAAAGGGAACCTAGTCCTTTACCCCTCTGTCCATTCCCTCTCCCCGATTACCACCACCTTCCATACCCAATCATCTTAACACTTGGCCCAATTTCTTATTTTACCTCCTCGGTTGTCTCGGACCTTCACAACATATCTACACCCCCTCGTGATCAACCCTCGTCTCTATCCACTCCACTTTTCCCCAAAATTCCAAAAACACTGGACTATGTGATTCTACCACCCCAGACTTAACGTCACCGGTCACTTGATTCTGATAAAGTCGTCATCGGTTTTATAAAACCGTGGTCGGTCTTTGCGTCGCCCGATCTCTGCTAGAATAATAACTTGTTTGTGACCCACACCTAACTTAACCTCATTTTTTTGACATATACCCACTTGAACACCTATTTGACCTTCATATATGTATCTAACCTAGCTTGTTAGCTCAAATTCTCCTATAACCAACCTACTTGACCTCTAGATCTCCTTCTAGCCTAGCTTGTTAGATTAGATCTAGCCTATTGTGTTTTGTATGAGATGCCTAAATAGTATTGAAACTACGGTAGGACAATATTTACTTTATTTCAGCATTGAATTGTTTTAAACGGTGGATTGTGACCATCTAGGAAGTATCACACTTCCGGGATCTAGCATATGCTAGGCGAGTCCACTACATATATTGTTTAACTCTCTTTGGTGGTCTATTTTTGGTTATTATACGGGTAGTTCCTCCTAACCAAAAGGAAGGTCTCTGATCACTTTGATTAGAATTCGAGATACACGCACATATAACCTTGACCCTCCCAAAACAAGTATTACTCTTACCACCTTTTACCTTATTTGTTTCGTCAAGTACTTCTCAGAAAACTAAGAAAATCAGGTGAAAGATTTTGGCATGCCCGGTGGGACCCATTCGGGGTTCCTTGCATCTTTCTTCATTCCTAGGTAAAAAAATTGTGTGTTTGTTTCCCTTCTAGTAGCATTCACATTAAAACTTTCTCCTTGGTAACATTCTCTTGTTTCTACTTGCTCCGAAAGACATATTTCTTTTGGTGTATTTAAAAGAACCTTCTTATTCTTGTTTTTACATTTTAGTGAAAGAGCATCCTCTTCCTATTTATCTATTTTTGTCATCGAATATCATACTTTCGATTTGGGTTTAAAACAAAGTGCACCTTGCATTCGATTTAGCTCATTAGCTCACATTAATTGAGGGCAACCTATCTGTTTGGAAGTCATGACCGGTTGATGGTTGACAAACAAATCATAGAAAAGCAATTCTATCCTTTTCTCTTTCTCGAGTCTTACCAAACCACACAAAAATTCAAAATACATACATTTTAAAACAATATCCTACCTAGAAGAAGTTGTAGGTGATCACATGATCACGACACGGTGGGCACTGACTCATTACTCTATCGAGTCATACTTTAGAGTGAAGCCCACCCCCACCATAACATTCCTGAAATCTCACCCTTTAGAATTCTTTCTTCGTAGGAAGCCTTCCTCACCAAGAAATTCTATTGTTCTGTTCATAACAGTTAGTCCACATAAATAGCATAAGCTGAACAAACGTAATATAATAGGAACTCTAGGAACGTTCTTTCTTAGTGTTCTGCTTGATTTGTGTTTTGAGGTGAGAGATTTCGATCATTATTTTTGTCTTTCCTTGCACACTCCCAATCATAGTCGGTGTATTCTGACTTCGTCTGAGTGTGCTGGACCACATCTACATCATTCTCATACTTCTAGGTTTGATTCAACACCATATTTTTAAATCACAACCATTTTTCTTATTCACTGTTTCAATTTCACGAAGAACTAGCTATGGTTATCGTTAATCGTCAATCCTTGGTTACATTCCAACCAAACATCGGTTTAACCCAACCGGCGTCGGTCAAGTCTTTTTGGATACATGTCCAAAAGACACCTATTTCACTTTTCGATATGTAAAAGGCTTGTTATCTGTAAAATTGGTAGGGGTAATTTTGTGGGTAACCATACCAAAAATTTGTTTTGGTCCCCTGAGAAGGTCTACTAACGTTCAAAATGGCTTAAAATTCCCTTCCGAAATCAAGTTTTAAAGAACTTAGCCATTTTCAACCTTTTGAAGTGGGTGCAAGAATTGACATGTCAACAGTACAAAACATGCGCCCCTTTAAAAAACCTTTGGCACAACAAATAACATGTCAACATCTATAAAGTTGCGCCCTTTAGGCGCTAAGAGTTACATGTCAACATCCTCGAACCTGCGCCAAAGAAATGCGCTAAAGGCGTGGAAATTAGCATGTTGTCATGTCCAAATGTGTGCTTTAGGCGCTGAAGCTTTAGTGTCGACAAAAACCAAGTTGCGCCCAAGGCGCATTTACAATCATGTTGACACTTCTTTAGGCACGCCATAGGCGCTGAAAACATGGTGTTGACACCTCACCAACCGCACCAAAGGTGGTTGGTGGTGTCATAAATGTGGGTTTTTCCTATAAATATGCGGTTAACACCTATCATTTTCACATTTTGAAAATTGAGAAAAGTTGTTCTTTTGCGCTGTCAACCTTTCCTGTCATTGCCCGCGTATCGTTTTTCATGTTTGTGGATCCCACGTCGTTCCTTCATCGTTATATATCCTGGTAAGTGGTTTTTATCACTCTTATGGTTGTTTGTGGTTTTTCTTTTTGGTTGTTATGGTTTTAGGTTTGTTATAAAAGGTTAAATCTAGAAATCTAGAAATAAATAGACTTAACAATCCATGAACTTTTTTAAAAAAACACCTTATCTCTCCTTCCAGATCTGTAAATCTGAGAAGGCTCTACCTCTGAAAGAAATAAAAGCCCTTTTTCCCTGCCTGCTGCCTTATCCAAATCCCACAAAACCTCTCTTTGTTATTTTGGCAAAATCAAAAGAGAGAGGAACCTGAGAAGTTGTATAGAAAATGTAAAAATTAGTCTTATTCCTTTGGCGCACTGTCCTTTCATGTTGCAATCCCCACAGTTGCACCAAGGCGCACTATCCCTACATGCAACATATTTTAAACTACGCTAGGTATAAACACCTAACAAATCTCCTTAAGGTGCAGGCAAGCATCCCAACCAACATTAGCATTTGATGTTGTGTTCCCCAAATCTGCGCCCTCTATAATCCTTTGGCGCATTAAGCTTCTATGCAACACTTACCAAAACCCTGCCTTGGGCGCACTGTAAAACCATGCAACATCATTTTAAGTAGCACCCAGTGCGTAGTTTTCCTAAGGCACTAGCGCATGGACCTTAACACCAACACTTGCATATTGTGTGCCTTGGATTATAAAACCCACGCCCCACGCGCCTTTCTCTTTGGCGCTAAGATCTTTCGTTCTTATCTCGCTGGGAGAGAGAGTTTATCGAAATGGAGTACTATCTCACATCGAGAGAAGCTTGGGCACAACTCCAACAATTTTCAATGAATGGAGGTTCTATATGAACTCCTAATGTCGTATATGTTTTTGCCTCAAAGAGAGAGTATCAAAAGGGGGTTGATTCAAAGTGGGATATGGCCTCAGGTCAAGATATATGAGTACTACTGGGAGCTAAGGCTCGAGGCCAGTATCACCCAATTCAACAAGATCAACGACGCCTTTTTCTATGAGGTGATCTGCCTAATGAGGCTGAACATGAGACATGGTCGGACAAGCATGAGTGTGGTCGCTGCCACAAAGAAATGGGGGCTCTGCATTTTACAGGTGAAAATTCCCCACCTTCACATATCTTAGAGCTGCCAACTTCCTGGGAGAACCAACAAGGTTGCCAAGATATGCAGGGCCCAAGCTGATCCTTCTAGAGCTCTCAAGGTAGCTAATTACATATCATGAAAAATGTATGAAAAGGAAGAAGGGTGGAACTCCTTTCCCCCTCACGGTTGGTAGATACACCTGCGCCTCATTGGGTAAAGCCCGGGAAATGTTTACAGAACTAGAATTGCTCAACTTGAAGCATGATTTCCTGGCAAGGCCAACCTTCGACTGTCGAGCTTGCCTCCCAAGGCAAAGATCAATCCCATCCATGTCCCAGAGATCGAGGACATATGGATAGACATCAACCACAAAGTTGAAATCAGGTGAAAAGATCACTCCCGGTGGCCTTTGGTAGAGATCATCCACTATGGAGTTGCCATCATCCCAAAATATTTCCAAGAAACTGATCAAGAAATTGATCAGGTTTACCTTGACACGGATGGGGATGATTGGCCATTTACAAGTATCGATAGAACCAAGGCACCCAAGACCATAGAAGAAAGGGTCCAGCCCACATTGCAACGCACCGAACATTGGTGCAAATGAAATGGTCTCATCTACCTTGGGGTGGATTTCACTACTTCCCCCTTAGGAAGAGCGCCTCCAATGTCGATCACTTGCCAAAGGGCAAAGGAAAGGATGAAGTTGGAGAATCAAGCAAGCAGGAGAAAGCTCCTGATAGCCCTCTTTCTACCTCAAAGCAAATAGTGGACTTAGTGTCCCAGGAAAAGAAGAAGCGACAGATATTCCAACGAGACACATCCACTCAGGATGTTGTCATAGCTACAACTGTGGAGGTGCCCTCCATCCCCTTTTCTACTCCTCTCCCTCCTCCTCCTCAGGTAACCACTCCTTTGGTTGTTTCTTCTCCTCCATCTTCCTCCCTTCCATCTCCCACCTCTTCCATTTTTTCCTCCCTTGCGCATATCTGCCTGGTATTCCCTCCATCCAACTACAGATCCCTTCCATCTCTGCCTCTTTCTCCTCTCTTGTAGTGACTCTGGGCCCTGTAAGCGCTAGCGCATCGGATTCTCTGTCCATGCCACCACCAAGTGTTTCCACTTTCTTCCCGAGTCCACTCCAGTTGCTCCCCCTTTCACCCCTCGTTTCCTCTTCTTCTTTCAATCCGATCCCCTAAGTCCTAGTTGGATCTCTAACCACCTGAGTCAACATAAGAGGAAGGTCCCCATTGCAGCTATGGAATTCTCCGTCATTCGACAAAGGGACCCAAGAAGCAAAAATCATTAACTCACTTCTCGAAAAGTGCCTCAGGAGAAAGGGTCATGGAGATAGCCTATCCGGATCCCATAAAGAAGAAAGAATATATGTCTCCTACTAGACTTCACAGTGACTCAAGTCACAATGGGAACATCATCCGAAATCCTGCAAGGAGAGGCCTTGTCAGCTGTCGATGCCCTCTGCAAGAAGCTACAAGAGGCCAAAGAGGAGAAGAGAATACTCAAAGAACAGAACAGACATCTCCTCCAAGCTTTGCAGAAGATGGGCAAAGCTCCTTCAACAACTACTACAGAACCTGTTCAAGCTCCAACCAAGAAAAAATAGATGAATACATAAAGATTGCTGAATAGGGTACAACTGTGTCATCCTAGATTGAGAAGATCCTCCAGGATGGTCAGATAATAATTGGTAGGTTCACATTGCTGCATCAGGATATAACTCGAGGAAATAAAGAGCTACAAGCAGTAGCGAGCTCCCTTTCTGAGGAGTTGGATAACGCTAAGTTGCGCAGGGAACATTCCAGACCATGGTCAACTATTCGGCTGATGACCTATTAAAGGTCGGCATTATCAATCACCGCGCAGCACATTATAAAGCTCTCACTGCTTTAGATTACCGGGTTGATCAAATGGAATTCATCCTGGAAAGAATCGACAAATTCAAGGAAGAAGCCTTGGATGTGCTACACAACATGGAGAAAGTAGTTTCAAAAATGTCTCCTAGACTGCTCAAGCCATCCTATGAGTTGAGAGAAGCAGATGACACATTCCAACTCTTCAAGGGTATTGTCTCTCAAGGTCTGGCACAAGAGGTCACTTTTGATCGAGAGTCCATCAACAACCTCTTAGCATCTTTGTGATTTTATAGGCTCTTTGATCAATGCAAACGAAGAGTACGTTGATTTTCCGACAAGCTCAAGAATGAGAAAGAGACTTGCGAGGTTATTCACGACCATTTCTAGGGTCCTGATCAATACCAACTTCAAAAGATGATCAGCAAGTTTGCAGAGTATCGGGCACAGTGCCACATTGACTCTCCTGAGCCTCAGCCAGAAGCTAAATTCAAGCCAAGAGACGATGATGAATAGCTTCCTCTGGGATGGATTTTCCATTTTTGTAAAATATTTAAAAGCATGTTGGCACACGTAATGACATCATCCATGTTGCACCATGGGATGTTGCCATCCTAAAATTGCCCAAAAGTCAACTTTTGACTTTTAGATATTTTGTAAATAAGTGGTTGGTTTCTTTTTGTCCTCTTTCTCCTCCTCCTTCTATAAATACTGGAATACTTGTTGTATTCGGGGTGGACAATTTTGTATGAAAATTAGAAGTGAGGAGAGAAATACTTTGTACTTTCTTGTAATAGAAGAAAATATTAATACATACATTGAGACTTTGTGCTAAATTTATGTGTTATGTGCATTTGATCTCTCTTAAGTTAGATATGTGTTTCTATTATGTTAGATTCTTTCTTACCTTTTTCATTTGTTCATCAGTATTGCTTTATTTGTTTATGCAAGTAAGTTTGGCTCTGTTTACTACCAGCCCAAAGCATAAACCTTCTAACCTTTCTATCTTGGAATTCATTTCTTTTCTCCCTTCAGATCTATCCTTCCTCCATTCCTCCCCTCTCACATTTTTTTGTCATTTTAAAAACTACCTCTCGGGATGAGATCTAAACCCCTTGAAGGAAGAATTGTGCAAGACTTGCACATGTTCTGTTGGTAGAATAGCAATAAACTAGTTTTGCTTTGTTGTCTCAAAGAGGGGCTATGCCCTGCACATTGTTGGCATGTTTCCCCACGATCTGCTCATCTCGGCAGATTTTCTAGCCAATAAGGCTCCTATCACCTTTCATATTTTTCGTTACTTTCAATCACAATCACCTTACGTCCCGTCCCTATGCAAAAATTGTTAGTCTGGGACCATCATTTGTGTTGTTGGTTTTCACGATATGAACACTTGGTTAAGACTAACCGGCATTGGTTTACCCAAATGGATGTCTGTCACCCTGTGTTGTTTTATAGCTCACCAGCCAACCTAATCTACTCACCATTAACTATTTTCCTAGTTCTGTTGTGTTTTGTGCCATTCATACATAATACAGTCTCACCAAATCAGTTCCTACCGACATGGTGTGACCGTAGTCGGGTAAGCGGCCTCATATTTCACGCTAGTCAACTACCACTCCCACCAGCCCTTCACCACCTAGTCCTTCACCACCTTCCATCTCATCATCCATGGATCTCAATCAACCTATCACCATTCCTGGGTGACACGGAGTTTTCACGAATCCAGATCGAGAATCCCGCTACTTTGAACCACTACCTCACCCATGCCTCCACTCGAGATGCCTCGGGTAAATTGATCTATGGCATGCCCGTATCCATATCTCCATCCCTAATGATCACTTCCACCTTAGCTCCACCTCCTACTATGGTGACCTCACCGTTTATCCCCGGTTGTCGCAGCTAGGTCCCACACTACTTTGACTACCACATCCGCCACCTCTATTGCACCCGTAGTCTCCACCATACCTTCATCCACCACCCAAAACATAGCATCATCCACACCTGTTGTCTCATATATACCAGTCACAACGCTACCACCCTTGGTGTTGGTAACTTCTACCCCATTTCAAAACGTTGTCCTTTCTATTCCCCAATCTATACCTCCCATCTCTACCAGGGTCACTACGAGTGTCCCACCCTCACATACCTACTACCTGTTGCCTCTGTTTCCTGGTCATTCGGTCAGGGTATATACCCTTTATGTCTGTCTCTCAATTCATGCCTCCTTATTCGACACCACCATACTGGAATGTCACATTCTTCATATGTCCAACAACAACCTCCTTTCACTGGGGGTACCCAATCTTCACAACCTAACAATGACTTTATCAAGTTAATGATGGACAAGATGTAGACATTAGAAGCATCTGTTTCCAGCTCCCGTAATTCTCTCACCTATGACGAGATTTGTAATGAGCCTATTCACCCATCCATTCCCATTCACCCATATCCCATACACTGGGAGATGCCTAAGTTTAACCGCTTTAACAGTAAGGAAGATCCGCAACAACATTTGCGATATTTCAAACATGGGTGTTACTTAATTGCCCATGATGATGCTTTGCTTTTGCAAACCTTTCCCATGTCCCTAACGGGTCCAACATTGGACTGGTATAGTGGATTACCTAGACATTCCATCTTCTCATTCAACCAAATAGCCCAAGCCTTCTTGGATCACTTTTCGATTAACGTCGTCAAGAAGGTTACCATGACCGATCTTTATTCCACGCATCAATATGACGATGAATCTATCACTGATTTTTTCACTCATGGCGTAGCCTCATCAACCAACTCACTTTCCAATTACCGCAAATTGAACTCATAGAGCTCTTCACACGAGCCTGTGCTAGACATATCTCACCTACCTTACAGGTGTAAACCTTCCAAACATTCGATGAGGCTTTCACCATGGCACGTAAGCTCGAAATTCATGCCATCAAAGAGAAGAAGATACAATTACGAAACAAGAATTCCTCGTTTAAATCACATGATACTTCCTTCTCCTCGAAACCTCGGATGAGTTATTCCAAAGCTAAGGAACTGCCAACGTAGTGGTACTTAAGGTTGGCCCTACCCATCCATCCAATCATGTTAAACCTTCATCCAATTTGTCACCGGTCCAAGCCTTCCAATTCAAACGAGAACAAAAGAAATACACCTCAATTGGGGAACCATATTCATCTATTTTAGAAAAGCTTATTAAATATAATGCCATCACCCTTCCTCTTATCAAACCACATACTAGTTTTGACCCCTCTCACCCCATACCAGGTTGGTATAAGGAAAATGACTACTATAACTATCACCGTGTAAATGGTCACAGTGACAACAATTGTATCACCTTTAAAAACATTGTTCAGGGAATGCTCGAGAGTGCGGCGAGTTAGTCCTAGATAACCCTAATGCACCTGCCAATCAAAACCTTCATATATTCAAGAAACCATTCCCTAACCATTCCCCATCTAATGATCAAACTGGTGATGCCTCACACAATGAAAGTAATACATGTGAGGTACATGTTATCTTTACCGACTTACCACTTGTTTCCCAAATATCTCCTATCCCCTCCATCGAGGAAATCCTAGCCTGAAATCCTCTACCCGCATAGGAACCTACTTTATCCGTTCCTCTACCCATAGAGGAAATCCCTTCACCTCCCCATACACTGCGAAGGAGTCTCTCTGTTAGAACCGATATCATTTCCCCTTGACTTCCCTACCCGGTGAGCCACCACCATTACACCTCCTCCACCCACAGAGGAGTACCCATCGTCTTCTCCACCTATTCAATATCTAATAGATTTTTCGTTACCGCTTGGTGACCATTCTCCATCAGCTACCCAAGATCCTGTAGACCTACTTTCGGCTCTCTTACCTATAGAGGCCAAATCCAGGAATTCCCTATTTCTTAGACACATTTTATGGGAATCACTACTCGCTCCACATCTACCTCATCTACCAAAGTTCCATTCTCACGTTTGGCTGACCGCTTGAACTATGTTGATAGGTCTTCACTTTGGGGGCGTCTCTCTTACTCCCGGTCTCGACCCAAATGCAATCATCTTCCCATGACACTTCTACCATTTATCTCGAAGATGTTTCAACAAACCTAACCGCACATGAACATAACTCTCGATACATCTTCTATTACATCATCCTCATCTATACATGCCCCTCTACTGCTAGCTTGAGCGTGTTCCAACATCATCTCTTGTATCTAAACCCACTAGTGTTCTAGGGGTCATACCCACATCAAACCTTGCACATCCTCCTATCAAGATACACTTGACCACATCTTCCCATATACCTATTGAACCAATCCCTCAACCTAAACGAAAACCTAACCTTCTAATCCGCATGCACCAACCTCACCAACTACACCTTTATCACCTTCACCCCTACCATCCATCTTGGGACCTTACCCCTCTATCTTAACAAAATCTACTCTCTCCAGGGGTAAACCTAACATTTCCTTGACCCTTCACCACAACTCCGCAACTATACCTAGGTGAACCTTGCGTCCTTCATCACCATCTATAACCTCTTTACCTCCTATACCACCATTACCTTCTATACCTCCTTCACTCCCCTATGACATTTTCTTCCTCCTCACCTATGCCTCCCTCTCAACCTCGACCAACACCTACCACCGCACCTCGGTTGTCCCCTTAGGTCACTCGTCCTCTCCCACCATCTACCTTGCCATCTACATCACGTGTCCCCCTACACCTCTACCTAACAAAAGGCACCAAAAATCAAAAGAATCGTTAACTTCCAAAGAGGTGGTTAAACTTACCCCTCTTTCGTTGCTCCACCTTCACCAAAGAAAGTACAACCCAAATCCAAGACCGCATCACCTCAACTACCACCACAACTACCCAATCTTCCAACCAAACCTACTTTCACTTTGCATTGTGATCCCTTTGGTGGGATCATATGCCACCATCTTGCTAACCTCACGGAAAGATCTGCTATCACTCTCCCTCCTCTTACACCTTACGACCCTCTTAAACCTAAACC